>CAEGAF010082727.1:0-40777 GCA_903067075.1 Micropoecilia bifurca | reverse complement strand
GTGCCTTCTCCGGGTCAGGGGGGTCGTCCTGCCTCAAGTGGAGGAGTTTAAGTATCTGGGGATCTTGTTCACGAATGGGGGAAGAAGGGAGCGGGAGATCTCAGAGTAGAGCCACGTCGAGAGGAGCCAGTTGAGGTGGCTCGGGCATCTGGTCAGGATGCCTCCTGGACGCCTCCCTGGTGAGGTGTTCCGGGCACGTCCCACCGGGAGGAGGCCTCGGGGAAGAACCAGGACAGTTGGAGGGACTATGTCTCTCGGCTGGCCTGGGAACGCCTTGGGGTTCCCCCAGAGTACCTGGGGAGAGGGAAGTTTGGGCCTCCCTTCTGAAGCTGCTGCCCCCACCCGTGACCTGACCCCGAATAAGTGGCAGAAAATAGATGGATGGATGGATGGTACTTTTTTATAAACTCATAAGGTAAAACGCTCCCTCAAAACTTTTATTAACAATATATGATACAAAATTCAACACCAATGCATGAGTGTTTCAGACTGCCATATTTTAAAGCTGCCACATATGTGTTTAGAGATGAACTGAAGCCATATAGCTAAATAAGAGATTAACCCCTTTGCTAATGTTCTGCATGAGGACAGTAATTTTTCCCCCTGTTGACAGGGAACATGGTTTCAATGGCAGAGGGTGGTCTAAACAACATCAGTCGCTAAGTTGAGCCTCATCAAAGAGTTTGAATCCTGCTGATGAGCGAAGACATTCCCATTCATCAACTGATTCAGTCATGGAAGAGAAGACTGATTACGCCGAATAATGAGATACGCCGTTCTCTTTAGAGAAGACCGTTTAGTGCTTCGTGAGGATTTCAGAGGATGTCTGGCTGATTTTCCCTGTAGTTGCTTAGTCATGAATATGGACATAATCCTGATAGGAGAATTTGTTTCTTTTCCTCTGAATCGTCTTACTCTGCATATTGCTTTGATATGTTATTTTGTACACTCTAAACAAAGAGTGCGTTTAAGATGAGGCAGAGTTCAAAGCTGCTTTTCGTTTGAACTCTTTGGAGTTAAAACATTGTTCATTGGGGGAACAATGAGGACTGGGCTGCGGGCGTCTTCATTGTTCCCCCAAGCTCTAACACTCAATTCTGGTGATCATGGTGCTGTAGGCTTTCCACAGCACCATTCACTGTGTTTTAAACGTTTTTTTATCCTTTTGTTGAAGAAGTCTATGTGCCCACTGACACTTAAGGAGCATTGTCAATTGCTTTAAACTACCTCTGTTCAAATGTCCTATAGTATCTACCTGCTTTTACATGAATATTAAGTATATATTCCATTTTTCCTGATTTTATTTCTGTCCTCACCTTATCAGTGTTACATTAATTTGTGAGACACACTGGTGAGTCAATCAGTGCCTTTAAGTGCCTTTAAGACACTTTGGACACGTTATACTGCAATGCGGCTAAGAGGTCTTTGCTTTGCTTTACTGGATTCTGCTGTGAAAACCTGCATTGAATCTAGAAAAGGAGAATACCTTGAATAGGATCACTGGGAGCTGTGACTTAAAGTATCTGTTGCTGACAAACTCCTTCTTAGGGTTGCATTAGAGAAAATAATGGAGGCGTCTTACACTTTTGGTGTGCTTATATTTTTAAAGTTTATTTTTCTAATTTATGCTATATCCATCAATCACCACAAGGTGTAATGGGTTCCAGACCAGCACTTTTACTTCACAATGTATAAAGACACTGAAGATTATAGATGAAGAATCCACATGGTGTATTTTCAATCATTGAGTTGGAAACATTTGGTACACCGTTGATAATCAGCATGTGATTTGTTTTAAAACTAAAACAATTATTTAGAGAACAGATTCTAATGCTTGAGGGAAGTTTGAAATGCCACAAAATTGTCCTAAGGTGTCAAGAAACACGGTCTATCGACGTTATTCTGGTAATTTTGCACATGTGGAATTGAGAATCTAAATAAGTCTAGATTAACTAGATAAGCGTTTTGATGTTGAGGATAGACAGATCTGAGTTTGTGCCTTTTCCACTGCAGCTGGTGGTGCAGTTTATTTCTGGTGTGAATCAGCCCAACACCTTCAACATGCTTCAATGATAATGACGAATGAGATGAGATGTTCTAATCCGAGTCACTGCGTGAAGTTTATTTCTGTGTTGACAGTTTGCTCACACATCGCAGGTGTGCTCTGCACACTGCTTGAAAGAGAAACAAACAGGTCAAAGCCGCTTAAAATTTAGCATCAGCAGCTTTTCTGTCTCCGCTTCATCTTCACATGTGGGGGGTCAGCTTTATACCGTCGGGACATCACTGACATATATGCAAGGCCTGTTGACCCATTTAGCCCATCTGTGCTGCAGGAAAAAAAATACAAGAAAGTATTTTTTTCTTCCTGGAGATGAATCATAGAGGTGACTGTTACAACATGATAGTGTGTTTCACTTTATCAGCTGAGCCAAACTGCCTGCTGTGACTTCATCACAAAGTTGTTCATACATCACCAGCCTTCACAGCAAGGCAGCAGTATTTTGGGTCAAACATCAATGTGAATCAGCCAAAAAAGAAAAGAAAAGAAAAATTATGAGTGTCAGATGGCAGATATTTTTTGCACAAGTTGCCTATATTTGCATGTGATAAGAAAACTGTCTGTGAACCATTTAAAAGAGAAAAACTATTCTGTAGGGAAAAAATGCTGATATCTGCTATATTTACAGTATCTTGCAATAAACTCTGAAGCATTTTCAGATACGGCATTCTTCGAATGTAAATGAACGAGGGGTTAAATGTCTCAACTTTAATAGAACTATAGTTGATTTCTGGAGAAAAATATTTGTGATGGTGTGACTGGATGCCAGTGCTGCTGATCATAAGTTAGTTTGGTTTTAAATATTGACATCTCAGTTTTCAAATCTTTTGTGCTTCTTGTAATGCAGAGGATAACGAAAACCAATGTTACTGTGTCATATGTCAGCACTGTTCAGGTTTAGGTATATTTATGATGGTTATATTTCTTGAAAATGTGGACATTTTCTGTATTTTATAAGCGATTTTCTGGATAAATGTTTCCACCATATTGGAACAGCCATATGCTACAACAAATAAAAAGAATTGTTGGAGGAACAACAAGGGTATTTTACATAATGTGCTCTAAAAAGCAGATGAACCATAATGAGGAAAAACTACTGACTTGGGATCTTATGTAACTCAAAGAAAGCAGCTACAAAGAAATGACATGATAGTTGCGGGTTGAGCCCAAGGGCACCACTTACTGTATCCTTTGGGGCCAGTCACTATCAGTGTGTCATTAAATTACAAGACTTGTGTGTCGAGCTGGATTTAATTTCAATTCCTTGTTGATGTTGACTGATAATAAATAGCCTATGGATGACCTACTTCCTCGTGATTTTGAAACTGGTCTACATTATTTAAAATAAGGGGAACTCTAAGAGACATTTTCTTTCCACATACATGCATCAATGCAATATATATATACATATATATAAAAACGTGCATCAGTGAATCTGCTTAAACAATGAAGCAAGACCATTTGTCAACAACTAAATGTTATTTTTGCAGGGCTCTTCCCTGTCTCCAATGTTTCAACCACGTATTCAAGCTTTTTTCTTTCACGCTATAAAACATGTATTCTTTAAAACAAGAATTTGGTGAATAAGTTTATATCTATTATAGCTTACCTCTAATTATACCTAGTTCAAAACTACAAATACAGCAGGCTTAAAATAAAATATTCATACACCCAACTAATCCTCAGTTAAAATATCTTTTAGCAATGTTTGCTTTGTGCACTTGGCTTTGCGGATCTTCTCTAAGCTCCTTCAAGCAACATGTGACAAAGTACTTCAATATTTTTCTCATTTGACATTGAAGCTTTTCTCCAGAAGGCATTTCACTCGTTCTTGTGGGTGATCTGTGTTTTAATCAAGTTATCAATTGTAGATCAGAGGCTTGTTTCATCACTGGCATCCTCTCACTTCATAGCAGTGTGGTACTTGCAGCACTATGGAATGTTGAACCGTTTTCCAGTAGATCTTAATGTCAGAATTGAGTCTTGGTGGTTCTTGGATTTTTCCTTATCGTCTAAATCAATTACTGTTTATGGCAACTACCAGCAAGTGATGATATAAATCTCATCCTCTTCTTTCTCTTGCCGTTTGTTGCGTTTTTCTCCTCCACAGCATTACAACACAATTCAGCTCTACATCCCCTCAGTCGTATGTGACTTTCATGAGCCACATTACTTAGCATGCATCTGTCTCATCCCCATGCCTTCATAACCCATGACGACGCCTCAGGGATAAGGAACATGTGTGTGCGGGGGGGGAGGGCCAAGAATGTCATGACCACTTACTCTTCTGCGCCTGCCCTTACTGCCTCACTCCCTCCACCCGGGGATCTCCTTTAATTACCCTATACGTGCTTTACCAACTGTAGCCGGAGATGGACTCAGCTGTGGGAAACAAACAAGTGTGCTGACCTGGAAAAAGAAAGCCTCAACTCCGAAAGGCCCTGAGGGTTTATAGGGTGCTATAAGGGGTAACAGCTGGCTGGCCTTCAAGTATTTGCAACATCATTCCCATCATACCCAGTTGAACTATGAGTTAACAAATGCTATGAGCTGCTGTTTGGGAACTCATGCAGAACAGCAGACTCTGTATGTTCAGCAAAACTTGTGAAAGTTCTTAAATCCCGTAAGTGTTCAGTCATTTTTTTCTAATATCTTATATCCACACAATTCAATGTTTATGAGCTTGAAGAAATTTACTAAGATATTTCAGTGTGTAGATGTGAAACATGGTTGAGGGCCAGCCATCTTTACTGCTCTTGTTAGATAACAGACCCTGTTTCACAATGCCTTAACATACTGCTACCTGCACAGAGCAAGAGCAGTAATTTAATCAAGCCCTCTGACTTTTCTAAAGGGCAATTGTTAGAACAAACACAATTAATAAAAAGGGTGACTGTTCTGCTTTTTGTTCCCCTTTCCTCATTTGAGTGGCTGAGCAGAATCCCCTGGCGGCATCCTGACTCAGTTTGCATCTGGAAAGTCAAACCTGGCCTTTTTTCCACTAAATATTCATAAGTTTTCCATAAACGGCAAAAAAAAAAATCCCCAAGAAGAATTAAAGAAGAGGGATTATAAGTGCAAAGAGCTAAACTCTTATTGCTAAAACAGTGATGCATTCATTGACTGCTTAGCATTTTTGGCTCAAGCCATTGTTGAAGTAAAAAGTGTGTGCATCAGATTACAGTCCTCAAGGAGACTATTTATCTCTCTGAAATGGCAGGTTTTCACTAAGAATGGTACTAGGAAAAAAGTTGGACCTCTTTTGGATAATTGCTAAAGGTGATCAGGCCTAATGAAGCTCAAAGATGACCGGGTTCCCATACGATGGTTCTGATTGTAACACGGTTGATTAACAAGAGGCAGGACCTAGAAGCAGGAATAGCATTGTGAATAACCTGCTAGTGATTGGAAATTTTAAGAGATAGTACAGAGCAGGATACATTTCATCGATTTTTGTGTAACCTGCGTTTTCAAACAAGATCACTGTCTTTTCAGAGAAGTAATTTGTCCAGATTGATTGTTGTTTGCTTGTGTGTCTCTTGAAGCATTTCTGTGTTGTTTTGGCCCTATGCTCTGAATTATTAAATTAAAAATGCAGTGACAACCCAGCATCACAGACTCCACTTCACAAGTGGGCATGAAATGCTTTCCAACATACATCTCATTGTTTCATCATTGACCCAAATTGAATGTTGGCTGCTTTCTCTGGCCTCTTATTAAAAAGACCTCAAATCATAGGAAAGAATTATGAAAATCTCACTTTTAAAAAGCAATGAATGATTCAGATTTCACTGCTAAAAGAGTAAAACATCCTCAAACGGAATATTTGGTATAATATTTGTGATTATTTGTGACCTTTTTACACTGTCTTTGTTGCTTTTAGGCTAAAAGTCAAGCCTCCAAAATGATGCTATTTTTCATAAATGCCAGAATCTGGGTCTTTACAAAGAAAAGAGCCTGACTGGTTTAACATAGAACTTCAGAGAAATCCTACAACCAGTCATGAAAATTAATCCACAAAGATTTAAAGGGACTGCACATTTCCTGCCTAAGGACCACTCACACTCACTGGCTAGGTCAACCAGCCACCAGTAGAAGGTCGGTGGCTGGAGGACGGCAGCGCTAAAAGTAAAGGAATAAAGGTCAACCAAAGACTAAACCGCCTTGACACAGACAGTTGTATGTGAATAGTAATGTCTGGTTTAGCTGCTCATGTATGGGGTTGGTTGTAGCTGCTCTATCTGCATATATGATTTTCTGGTTAAATGAGTTTGTGCTCTACGTTTGTCCCGCTGCTGAGCCACGGGAGAGGATTACTGTGCCGCCAGCTTTACAGTATGCCAACATCTGTCTTCTGCTGGGAGTCTTCAATTATGAATCTCCTCACCTGCTTGTAACCGTCACAAAGCTTCCCAAATGTACAGTACATTACAGCTCCAACAGAAGGTATGAAAAACCCTGGGCTCTCTCCACATTTTGTAATGTTGCATATTTTTTTCTAAAACCTGAATCTGAACCTTTCAGAGGGTTTTTCTGGGAGCACTTCAGACATAAAAATCTGTTTTTTCTTGTTTCTGTAAGATGTAATTACAATTTTGTAAGATTACAACATTGGGTGACTTGGACAGCAGAATGTCCTCTGACCAAAACAAGCTATGAATAAAAAAAAGAGCAATCATATGTTTATTACACATCATATAATTAAAAATGTCATTATCAAAAGCAATACTTCAGCACAGAAAGGGAAACTTGCCAGTCACTGATATTTAACTTGTGAAAAGTCTAATTAGCTTAGATGCTTTAGTATACAACCATACTATTGTGCAGCAATTGTTAAGATTGTTTTGTCAATGCTTCCTTGGTAAACTTGCAAGTATCTCTCTCTAAATGAACCAAGCCTGATTTTCCATCGATTGTTGTTCTTCTCAGTTTCTGGCATTGTTGAGTTGACTAAAAGGAAGGATGACTAAAATATGTTTCATGGCTTCACATCAACTACACGATCAACTACATCAACTACTGTATTTCATCAACTACAAGAGAGGATCATGTCTCTGCTTACCAGAACAAGAAGGGTGCGATGAAACAAAGCACAATTAGAAAGATTATTTCATAAAATCGGTTCTTGACTTAATTCATGTCAGTTCTGCCATTTTTATTCACTATTAAATCTCATGTACAGTATTTGTCTTTATTTCATTCAATAAGTCTTGGGGGGTGGGATTACCTTTTTCATTCCGAGTTCATTCTCGGCCACTTTTAGCTTAAAGTGATTTATCAAATAACAGTCCCTCTCCCCCCCACTATCCAGTAGCCGGTTCTGTTTCAGCTTTAAAAATCCATGATGATGTTATATTACAGGGTAAAATGGCATTTCTATTTTTTGCCATCTCGTCTGCCTCCAAAAATTCCCAATTGAGATCATGTTAAGAGCTTTTCAAATATAAAGGCAAACCACAGCCTCCACTTCCCTTCATGCATATTTGACCTTCTTTGATTCTCGAACTGTATTTCTACATCTGTAGGAGTCTGTATTTTTACTTTTACCCAGCAGGCTTTGGAACAATGCAGCCTTTGGCTCTTAGGAGGCATTAGCCTCTCTCAGATGAATCGGAAAAGTCAGATTTTGAGGGCAAATGAAAGAGCTCTGAAAAAACCCCATGAAATCTTAAAGAGTCTCCAGACCAGCACTTTTCATGCTTTTTCATTTGGCAAGTGGTTTAGGCAGTGCGCAAACCCAGAGGGTTTGTGACGAGACCACAGCTGTTCTGTGTGCTGGTTTGTTTTGTGTCGCCACTAGAGAAATGTGCTGTAATTGGGGCAGAACCTGAATTTGGTTGCAATTTGAAAAATCTGATTTTAAGTTGATTTAATCAAAAATTTTATACAGATTTGGTTTTTGTCCCTCAGTGGTCTCTTTTACAGATTAAATCAAGTTACATTGTAGCAGGCAACACTCTTTAAAGTTAATGAACTTTTATGATTTTCAGCCTTAACCACCAGGCTGCTTGCCACAGGAGTTTGCTTTATATTTGACGTGACAATATGGGGGAAAAGAAACTAATATCGATAAATCACTGCTGCATAGATGATACATAACTTAGTAAGTTCTTAATTTCAACAAGACTGGGTCCTTTGTTCCAATAAAAGCTTTTTAGACTTGATGGAGCCCAAATAAGTACACCAGTTCACCATTTCCTTTTTAACTATGACTTTTTTAGGGTTTGGATTTCTAGGATTACAAGCTGTGATGAAATGGTTGAAATGTTGTACTTTTGTGGCTGGACTTTGGTCAGTCCACTTCTCTAAGTAGTTTAGCATTTTGATGAATGTCAAAGCTACCTGGTGTGCATTTTGAAAGATTATCCATCAGATACACCTTTATCTGGTTATTAAAGGTTTGCATCTCTTTTCTTATATTGATAAATAATCTGAACCCCAGATGCAGAATCCTTTGCAAATATAAATTTTCCCCAGACTCTAATGACCTGGTTTGCTCTGTAAGACACTAATTAAAACACAAAGGCGCTGGAACACAGACTAATGTGAAAAATAAATGTAGACCTGGCTTTCCAGGAGGTAAAACATCTGTTTGTCTCATTAATTATCAAAGCGCCATACTGTTGGATACACTTGAAGCCTATTGATTTTCCTCAAAGACGGTGAGCATTCTGTCTTCTATTTACTGGCAAATACAGGCAAAAAGGTTTCAGGCAAGGATGAGGGAAAATAAATGGCAAGATCTTTCAGCAGACATGAGAAATCCCCAATCCATTAGAGGTCTGCGGTTCTTTGGGCAACACTTACGCAGACACACATCACCTCAGTCACTTTTTCCGCTCTGCTCTTCAGGCGGTTAGCTTAAATTTCTGTGTCAAGTCAAAAGCCAAGGATTGCTTTTGCTCTCCAACTTTCCAGAAATCTTCTTAAACATGTAGAATATTTACCACAATGTGACACAAGTGAACATTTTATATGTCAGTTTCTAGTAGCAGTTCAAGACTGAAGAATAGAGTTTCTATTTGGCCTCCGTAAGTAATAAAGTCGCATCCATGTACAAGCTTGTTAGCTGTTATATTAGCTTCTACTTCAGCTGTGTTGGACATTAAATGATGGAACAATGAATGAATAGAAGGACTAATAAGAAAGTTGCAAATCTTTATAATTGTTGGCGATTCCCTAATTTGATTTTTGGCATGTTTAAGTCAGCTTTGCCCTTTACTTTGAAATTATTTTCAGACGTTCTGTATTCTTGAGAAGCTGGTTAAAAGGCCACTTTATGGTCCTGTTTTGCACCCACAGCTATTGTGTTAAAGCCTCTGTAGATCAGCACTTTCTGAAATACTCAGACCAGCCTGTCTGGCACCAACAACCAGGCCACATTCAAACTTATTTCAGCTCCTTTCTTTCCAATTCTGTTCCTCTGTTTGAACTTTGCTGTATCGTCTTCACCATGTCAAGTTGCTGCCACCTTTTTGATGAATTTTGCTAACTGTTTTAACAGTCAGTAAAACAGATGTACCTAATAAAACAGCCAATGAGAGAAAGTCATAACATAGGAGAAGCTGAGACTTGTCAGGTAGCTTTAAACCCTTATGGAGAAAACTGCATTTCAGTGGAGTTTACTAAGATGCTTCCAGAGCCATTGTTAGTTTTACCAGAATGGGATTGACACCAAGGTCCTGGGAAGACAGATTTTGGACAAAAATTGGTAGCAGATGTGTTGGACTTGCCCTTTAGAGCTCCACCAAATAATCAGCGTGGATTTCCATCAGCGACTGACAGGACAAATGTTTGACATATCCGAAGCCTACATCATTATGGTTGTGGTCACTGAGAAAACAATAAGTCAGTTGCTCTGGGTCAGGGAAATGGAAAGGAGTGGATGCTGATTCAGTCAGTTCTGACTAGACCACAAACGTGGACCGGCACACCCTGCTCCAACCACACGGTAAGTGTTTCCACTCGCAGAAGACATGAAGAATTTGAACCAAAATATTTCAAACAAAACAAGAGGAAGTGGTTTTCTTTAAATCCTTTAGAACTGAAGTAGAACTTTCTGAAGTATTTTATGGTTTTCAAGTAATATCTGAAGCAGATCAGCTTCTGTCGTCCTTTACTATACGGGAAGGAGTTTTTATAAAGCTCAGGAGATTGAGCTCTACATCATCTTCAGCTGCCTTGAACAATCTCTGGTTTCTTATAAATTCACAGGCACACATGAGGATTCAGCCCCTGCTTTCTGTTATTTTGTGTGTGTGTGTGTGGGGACAAAAAAAAAAGCTTTAAAAATTACTTTACTTCAGCTGCTGAAATACAGAAATCCACTTTCTCCGCTTGCTGCAGCAACAATTTTATCATAGTTATACAACATGCCCACACACATTTCAATCCTTGCAGTTCTGTGCAAAGCAATTCAATATATAGCCATTAATTCTGAAAGTTGTACAATTACCCAGACACAGACACAGCTATGTTATCTTACCGATTTATTATACGAGAGAAATATGAGAATAAAAAGCACAATTTCAGCTGGTTAGTTGTGTTTGGAGTTTCAGGCCAACATTTTTTGACCTTGTCCTGATGAATCTGCTGCCAAAGGCTTTTATCATCCACTGTCCTTGTTTTTTGCTTTTTAAGCCAAAGCATAAAGAGACATGTCTCACTTAGTGAAGTAAACAGATCTTTTTTTTTGTTGTCATAAAATGTTAAACTGGAGACTTTCAAATCTTTCTAGATTTCCAAATGCTATTAGCATTGCAGAGGTACATCTCAAAAATTTAGAACTTTGTGATATTCTGAAATTAATGTAAAGATTTTTTTTATGTTCTTTAAAAAGGGGAAAAGAAACATTTTTTTAACATGCAAAATAAAAAGCAAAACATTTTCTACTATAATGTTTGGACAGTCATTCTGTCTAATATAATAAGCAGACATGATTGATCAGAAAATATTTGAAAAGTATTAGAAATCATCGACCTGTCCAGGGCGTACCCCGCCTCTCGCCCGGAACGTCAGCTGGAGATGGGCACCAGCAACTCCCGATCCCACTAAGGGACAACGGTGCAAGAAAATGGATGGATGGATGGATTAGAAATCGTCATAAAACACCAGAAAGAATCAAAAATGTAAGAAACATCTCGGGTCAATCAACATGTCAGATGATTTTAAGCTATTCGACAGACTATATTAAAATATATTGGTAATGTCCAACTGTCCACAAACACTGATGTGGTAGGTAAAAAACATCCTGTAACATGCAGGTTTTTTTTACTGCCAAGTAATTAGTCTCTGCTGAAAACTAATTCAGTCGCCAAAAGTTGGATGTTGAATATCTTGAAGCAGTTAGTATTTTTAACATAACGAGCCAAAAGACTGCAAGTTTAAAGTCAGAAATGACAAAGAACCTGAGTCGTGTGGTTAGGGAGAGGGAAAAAAAGCTCAACAATAAGGTGCTGCGTTAAATTTAGGATCGGTGATGCGTCCAACCAGGATAATGAAAGGCTTCTTCCTCTTTTTTTTTTTTTTTTTTTAAAAGAAGAGTAGTAAGGAAGTGTAATGGAAAATAAGCCCAACACTAAACGAGGAGTGGAAGTGACTGCCAGGTTCCTTGTATCCCATAATTACATCTCCACCACCTCATCTCCCCTCCTAACCTCCTGTCCTGTCATTTCTCCTTTTAACACCCGGCTTCACACTTCTGCTCAATCACAACACACATTCTCCTTCCTCCAGCCCTGTCAGCTGTCATTTAATAACACTCTTTCCTGTGACTTTCTCAGCTCCTCCTGGAGTCACCCAGGCCACTTGACATTTGGGCTCACCCTTGGGACGCTTCCTCTGTTTGTTTCACATCCAGTCTGTAAGACGATCTCTGTTTTGTCAGCCACAAGTAACCTGGCAAGTGCTTTGCCAAATTACATACCAGCTAACTAGGGCAGCTAGCTGGAGCCCTGAGCGTTACTGTTTAAAAATATTAACATCTTATGAGAATAAATATAAATTGATTTCAAAGATTTCCATGCTAATGTTTATTATTCCTGCAAATAATATATTTAATAGAGACCACAGCTTCATGTGAATATCTAAAATCCACTTTAAAATGCTTATAGCAGCCTATTGTAGTAGATAAAATAATATAATACATTTTAATTGCGGTAAATTTGGTGCAAATATACATCAAAAATGCATTAATACGCACAGTGATATCAGATTAATATCAGTGAGTTCACTGTATCCCTGCATGAACTCTTTGACACAATTTAGACAAAAATTATCCTTTAGATTTTATACTAAATTAGTATAATTTAATATAAAATGAAGTATAATTTTTTTAATTATTATTTGAATATAATAATTTGTTAAAACTATGCTAAATGGTAATTGTAATTCCCTTCTCCCTGTGTCGTAACTAGTTTTTAACTTGCTGCAACACTCCAGTTGCAAATTAAACTTTTTTTCTGGTTTCATGTCATTCCAATTTCTCAAGGACAAAAGTGCTTTTTATCATATTTCATATAAACGTTGGCTTTAAACACTGACCTCAAACATCTAGTCTGAAATGCATTATATCTTGCATGGACTTTCCACAAGAGAATCCAGTAAAAAAGAGCCTAAGCCTTCCTAAAAGTCAGACAACATCCAAACAACAACTTGTAAGTGGTGAATCAATATTTCAGTCTTCTGTGCTGCATTGTGAGCGGAGGGCCTTCTCCAAACAATAGGATCCTGACCTGCATTATTCATCTCTCACTCTTTCGGTCCTCTTTGACTCAGTCGCACAGGGGAATCAACTTTCCCAAACCACACTTCAGATAAGAAAACCTTTCAGAACACATGCCTTTTCATCCTTGATTATTATTTTATTTATTTTTTTTGGTACTCCGAGTTACTTTGTGCCGTCCCTCATACATTAATGCTAACCAAGTTGAATAATGCATTACTGCATTATTGTTCCTAAAATCATTGTGCCTTAAGCCATTGGGCCTGACAGAATGCCAATGAGTCAAGCCAAAAAACCCACTGCTACTGTGATTGTTTTCATTTTAGCTGAAAAATCTCTCGTCTGCATGTAAGCCCACCTACATTTATTTGGTATCTGCATTTATAAGTTTGACAATCGTGTTAAAACACAGCATGCAGCATTTCCAAGAGTTTGTCTGAAGCACCAATTTCCAGCTCCATAGTCTGGCTTGTTTAACTGAATTTCTCTGTCCTCTTCAGTTTTAAGTCTGGTTAGTGGAACAACGAGAAAATTCTGAGCCTCTGAACAAAGACGGCACGCAGCAGTATGTTTCGTAAGAAGATTAGATGAGTAATCTGGGGCCTGGCTGTTTAGGGCTCCATATGTTAGTGTGAGAATTAAAAAAAAACAATCCTAAAATCCATTGTAAAGAATATAAAATGGAGACAATGTGAGCTTGCTTGCTGGAACACCGGCACCAAATAAATAAGTTATGTTCTTTGCATAAGTGACAGCAGTCTATTACTGAGCCATCCATTAAATTTGGGTTAAGAGTAAGGATCTAAAAGTTGCAGGTCAGGACGGGTGCATAAATAGTAATGGTCGGACATCACTGGCATATAATAAGTCAAAGTAAATTATTCTGAAATTTTAAGTATTTATGCAAAGAAGAAGCTGAAGCCATGAAACAGTTCCGTCCCTGCTGTGACGTTAACTTTAAGTATCCAATTAGCATAGTGGAGCTTCAACAGAATGGCTCAAAATCACGCAGCAGATTTTTAATGAACTTGACATTTAATGCTTCATGGCTTTTAGTAGGTTTTTCCCTAATGTCTTTTCACAGCGTGTAATTAGGCATGGACCTTAAACAATGCGTGCGTGCCAAGGTTCCTAACAGGATGAGATGAGGATCGCTCTGCTTCAATCAGTGTATCATCTGGGTCTGGACTATTACAGACACTGGCTACTTAATAGCCTTTGAATTAGATGTGGGCCTGATTGCTCATTGATTAGATGGGAATGAGGGCAGTGGATGTCAATCGCTTCACCCAAAGTGACTTTAAAGATCTCGTAGACTGGACCCTGGAGGAGAATTTTGTTAATGGAGACATAAATCAGGACACATATCACACCTATAAGTCTGCTAGTAGAATTACTGTAACAAGACTCAGAATTCTCTCTAAAAAAAGGTTTGTTGGTTTGTGGTTTTCAGAGTGTTTTCTGGGACTGATACATCCAGAAAGGTATCACAGCCAACAACAACAAAAAACAAAGAAAAACCCAGATCAGGTGTAGTTACCACAGAGAGAAAAGGAACTGAGAAAAAACATAAAATAACAACACATATTGAAAATGTGCGAGTAGTAGTAGAAGACAATGGTGAGGAAAACTGTGTCCTTCTGTAGGCAAAGCATAACTTTCTGTTTTTTCTTTATTTAACCAGTTAAAACCCCATTGAGACCCAGGGGGACTACAGACATAGCTCAGGATAGCATAACCTGTTAGAATGAGGCATGAAAGCATCAAAGCCAAGGGAGAACCGTCTTTCCAGAGTGCATTCATTCACCCCCACCGGAACGTCCATCTGAGACATGCAGGACTGTAGGCCTGAGGTCTGGAATTAGACACCGCTGCCCAAGGCACTTATGGCCTCCCGCCTGTTAAAGTGAAAACCAAAACGTCTGAAATAACTTTGAAAGATCACATTTCCTGAACTACAAAAGCAAGGAATAATGTGAAGTGGAATAAAATAGCTCTAAGATCTGTAAAAAGTCAGATCACCTCAGATTCTACTGAGTGTTTTAGTACATTCTGTAATTCGTTTGGCCTTGCTAAAGAGGCATTCCTCAGTCATTATGCCTCATCTGTCCCACATAGACTCCTTGCTCTTTCCTTTTAGCAGAGTTGTCTTCCTTTCTCACTTGTCATGGAGCTCCTCTGTTGGAGAACTAACATTCAGCTTCCTAAATGTCCTAATAATAGGTGTTGAAAATAATTAGGCAAAAAGTTCAAAGTCAGTACCACATCCTTTAAGTCTTCAGAATGTGACTTTCAAGTCATTTCCTGGTTATCTCCGACTTAATGATGTAACGTCGGCAGCATTACACTCGGAAAGCGGCGACAGAGTTGAAGACGTGAATTGAAACCAAATGGTCACCAGAAACCTGGCTATAAACAGGATATTCTCAATATCACGTCTCGGCATGCCGCACCGCTCTATCCACAGAGGACTCAACAAAAACCAGCTGGTCGTCCCTCGAAGAGGCTCATCTGTTAAACGTGAGCGCGGGTGATGAAAATCTGTCTCTTTAGAAGATTGCTCAAAGGTCAGCGTGAGGAATGTGTTTTTGTAGATGTTAAAGGGAAGTTAAGAAGTGAAGTCCGCATACTGAAGCCAGGCATCACAAAATTCAGTCGGTTGATGGATGAAGTTACACAGTCATAGGTGTCCGATGTGGCTTAATAGAAGAATCGTTAATGTGAATACTTCACTTTCAATTTCAGCTCAAATGTTTAATTCAGCAACCATGTTTTATTAAAAAAAGAAAAAAACTCTGTGAATGAGCAATAAACATCAGTCATATTGTCTTTCCTGTATGAGGACCAATCAAAGCAGAGTTACAGTGACCTTCATCTTTTACTTCTTTCCGGCTTCGGGGTCGTCCTTTGTGGCTGCCCAATCAAAATTAAGCTTCTGCTACACAACTTCAGCTGTGGGCAAAAGAAGCTTCCATGATGGAGGCAAAAACCCAAAACCAGTCTGAACATAAGGAATTCAGATGACTGTCATACTTTTTTTATTTTTTTATTTTCGTCAAACATATTGATGCTAACCCAGATTTGCAAGAAAATATTCTAAAACTCCTCAACTTTTGTTCCTTGCTAAAACTTTTTAAGATTTTAAGACACGATTTTAAGGATCTAACATAATTAACTAAATGCTTTAGAACATTAGCTGTTCTGGTGTCCCAGGTTTAGAGGGGCTATACTTTATAGGCTCTTTAGAGTTTGCTTTTTGGTGCAGCTTCTCTTGTCTTGACATACCTTTTTGGTCACCGCTGCAATGCTCCCTCATTAAACCTAATTGCACTGGTTGCTCATTGATTGCAGCCATGCCTGGCATAAACAAGTGACCTGTAAGGCTGATCTGAATGTAGATTTGCTCTGCTATTGATTTTGGTTTAACTTTTGAACCTTGCTTCAAGACTTTGTTTGCAGCCGTTCAGACATATCTTAACAAGAAAAACTAGGTTGTTGGCACAGAACAGAAGGTCATATTGAATTTAGGAAAAATTGAATATAGTAAAAAAAATAACTCATTATAGCACTTTATCCGAATGTTTTATTTTCGAGGATATTTCTGTGCCTTCTAGCTAAAAAGAACAGCTGTAGATTAAAAAAAAATCATACGGGTGGGATGACAGTAAGTTCTCATTTGGTCTTCAAACGGAGATGTGCGTTTTGAGTTTTGCCAAATTGTGTAGGAACATGTGTGCATCATCACCTCCTGGGGCAGATCAGTGTTCTGGTTGGCTGGTTACTGTGCCCATGTCACATGACTGCAGTTGTCACATTCATGAATGCATGGTGCGAATAATGCTGCTTCCTCAGCGCCTTGTGGGTCTTGTAGCCACAAGGGCTTTGAAACACACGGCAGTTGCTTTGGAATATATTATTTTTTTAATGTTGCATTCAATTTTCACTCAGTATATGAGTATATTTTATTTTATTTTGGGTGTTTTATTGAACAAATTGTTAGAATTGGAAGTGTGACATATTTGTAGGGTTGACTGTCTCCTTTGATCTCCCCTTGCAATTTAGAGCATTTTTATGCTTCTTGGCTAAAACGTCCAGATGCTTTAAAGGAAAAGAGCTTAGGGTTTAAATTGAGACACTGTAGCAGAGACGTGTCATCACCTGAGTGTGTGCGTGTCAAACAACCATGCGAGGCAAAGCCCAGCCATGAAGGATGACAGGTTACCTTTAACACTTTCTCTCTTTGGGGAAAAAGGTCACGAGTGATGATGTTGGTGTTTTGACAGAATGTCTCGTATATAGGATTCTTTTTAAATTTTATATGTTTATAGAACTGATGATCCATCTGAGGAGGTGATCATCTGGGCTTTTTGTTTTGGTTTTGTCTGAGTTCATACTAGTTTTGGTTTATCTTGAGTTTTTGACATTTGGCTTTCTTTTCTTAGAGTTGCCTTGTGCATAGTAGTTTCTGCCACTAATTTTTGTCATATGTCCATGTGGTGTTGGCTCACTTTTGGAGACTATAACAGTTTCAGCTTCACAAGGAAAACTTTCAAGAAGACTTACGAATGTGTTTATGGGATATTTTGATTGTTCTGGAATAAGCACATTTGTGAGGTCAGACATTAATCTCCGATAAGAAGGCCTGAGCTGAGCTGTGCTGTTGGTGCTCGAATTACGTGACTGGTATGCTGAGTGCATACCAGTCTTTGGACATTGAACTCCCTCATTTGTTTTTAGGAACCTTCCTTTGTGTACTGGTGCACAGCCATGTTGGAACAGGAAGGGACCAACTCCAACTGTTTTCCAAAATGACTATGTGGCAATAACAAAGAAAAGGCAGAGCCCAACTGCTACCTCTGCACCAAACTTTACACAATTCAGTCAGGTGAGCGCCACTGTCCAGTCAACTATCAGTGACACATAAGTACTTGAAAGACCTCAGTTCCATTAATGGATGAAAACATTTGTCAAATATTGCACCTCACTAAGTTTTTTTTAACCATCTTTATACGTTTTTGCCATTTGCTTCCCTCACATCTGCTTTTCATCTGTTGGACTTACTCGATTTACTTGACCCTGGTCTCACTAACCAGGATCAAACCTTCCCTTTGGGTTGGTCCTCACCAGATTTTCCTGTTTACCAGTCTTCGTCTTGTTTTATCTGGTGTCACTCTGTTGTCTCAAGGATTTTGCCCCATCTCCTCCCTTTCCTATGTGCCTGTAGGATTTCTCCTCTTTCCAATAAAGTACCTGGAACACGATCAGACATCCCACTGTCTGCATTTGGGCCCATTGCATCAAACCAATGACATCTGCTATTTGAAGAAGTATCCCTTTTCCAAATGGAATAATTTAGCTCTACATATGTTAGGTGCATTGAGTTAAGCAAACCCTGTGAAATTTGATTCAGCCTTTCTCTGCATTAGCCAGACCTGTGAAGTTTGGTGCAAACTATAACACTAAGCAGTCTGAAAGCAAAGACTTCTAGATACATGAGTCAAGCAACGTCTACGCAGCTCTTTCGACTTGCCTTCCCACCAGTCTGGAAAAGAAAATATGAGGTACTTGTAAACATTTTTATTTTAGCTTACTTTCAAATAAACATTTTATTTTCACTCACGGATTTCCAAAAGGGCCTAATAAGGAAGCAAACTTTTTTCTGTTTCAGGATCAGGCTTTTGGTCTGCATGAAGCAAAAACATGACTAGAGTAAACCAACTGTGGCCACTAATGAGGACCTTGTGGGAACACATTCCTTTCAGGATGTGTCTGCGTGGAAATGTTTCTGCAAGTATGGGCAAGAAGAAATGTTTTGCACACTGTCCAGATTGTTGCACTCACAAAACATTACCTCAAACGACCCTCCTAGAATATGATCAAAGAAAATGAAATCCACATTTTATTTAGTGGCATGCATGAATTCTCCTTTCCCTTCAGGGCTCAGCTTTTGAACTGGTAATTTCAACTCTCTCCGTTTGGATGAGTTCATGCACAGCTATACGTTTTTTCTGCCTAATTTTTTATTTTATTTTATTTTTTTAGCTTGGCCAACTGCATAGCTTTACTCCAGGCCAAGTCATTAGCCGCTAAAATAAAGCAGCTTTGTTTTGTTGTCATGGTCCGCAAAATTCTATTTAAAATTCGGCTCCTTTCCAATGACCCGACAAAGAAAAACAGAAGAAGCGCACTCGCAGTACGGAGCATGGAACAAACTGCTCCTGTGTCTACACTGATCCCAATTAGTCAGAACGTCCTGAAGCAGAACAGGGCATGCTCATTCCAAACATGAGCTGTGTCAAAGAACCTTGATTGTCTTCTAGAGCAGAGTTAGTGTTTGAAAGAGTCAGTGCAACTTGGATAACTAACTTAAATTAATTTTTGAAGATATTTATCTAATCAGATGCTAATTTTTATTCCAAAGACCCATGATGGAGAGTATAGTCAAAGTAAATGTTAATTGAACATTGTCACCATTAGATTTTACCCTTTCACATTAAGTAATTACTCAAATCTTGACACTATATCTTAGCTAGTGTGTGTAAGGTTGTGCTAACTGGTAAAAAACCTCTGATGGAGTCTGTAATAAGTTAACAGTTAGTCAAAAAACATAAAATCATAGTCCTCTTTTTGTATTCTCTTTGCTCAAACATGTTTCTATTCACTAAACAGAAAGACATCTTTAGTTTAGACTTTCTGTCATTTCTGTACCTTTGGTGTAACTTTACTAATCAGCTGTTCTTTTGATGTCAAATAAAACATTTTGAAGCTCTTGACTGACCTCTAGTGGCAATCTAGGTCAATGACAACAGATGGAGTAGCAGCAGATGGAATCGAGATATGACTAATATCTCAATGTTACCTTGAAAACTCTTTTATTAGTTAGTAATGAGAAATATTTTAGGAATTTTTACACAGAACAGCTATATTCACATTCAAACCACAAAATCAAATATATATATGCTTGCTGATCACCAAACTTTTTTTTCCTTTTGTTCTTCACAGTTTGGCCACAGACATGTTTTCTCAGGTGTCATGTTAGATAAAAGCTCTATATCTCTAAACCACTTGAAGCAGATGCAGAAACTCCTGACTCATGCCTCGGCGCCTGACATTTAGCCGTGAAGAGACTTAGTCGCTTTTTTTCTTCTCTGCATTTTCAAATGAGCCGTCACAAGGACATCATCGCTCTCTCCGACTTCCTGGCTGACGGTACTTTTTTCGCTGCTCTGCTGGCTTGCTAGACAAATCTCTCACAGCCTCTTTGTGTCCCGAAGCACCTAACAAAGCACAGCCTCGGGGTCGCTTTGATCTCCCGGAGCAAAAAGCTGACAAAATAATGCAAACAAGGCACACAGACGGAGGCAGTAAACTCTGCATCTTGGACTTTAATCTGCAGCTTGTTTTATCTCCTCCAGTTTTTGGTCAGAATAAGAGGCCTTACCTCAGAAAATGTTGCTGTGGGGATGGATGGCTTACCAGCAGTGGTGTTAGTTGAAATTGTTTACCTTTCAACTTTACTTCTGGTTGATAAATGTATGGATGAAGCTTGAACATGACAGCAGACTGAATGAACCTTACGGGAAAGTCGTAAAGCCACGACCTTCGGCCTTAATGAAAATTTGTCTGAAAGCTCTGCCTATTCTCAAGTCTGCATAAAATCTGTAGGATCTGGTTTGACAGAAGATTAAAATAATATATGTGAAGCCAACAAATTTGCAGCAGTTGCCTGATAACGTTAATTAGGACCAACATTTTTATAGAGATCTCTGACAACAGTTTGAATATGCCAAGAAGAATTAAGCTACATCTACCTCAGAAATGTCCAATGTGACCTTGGTACTAATTATTCATAACCAAGCCAGCTGATGCACATGGAGACTTTTTAGTGATAGACTTTTTCTGTGTAATATTTTAAGTACAACACAAAATATTCATCTATTAATAATCATGATTTTTGCTCTGGTTTTGGATTCGATAGTAAATAGAACCACAAATGCCCCATCAACATTTCCTTAAAATCAAACCTAGACACACAAATGTGCATTTTATGAATTTATAACAATAAAAACCAAATATAACAAATATTTTCATAGAAATAGTGAGTCAAATCCTGGTTTTGTTGCTAAGAATATACAAGAAATTTTATGATCCACAAATGCTTTTGATGGGACAGATATAAATATTTATTTTTTTCCCTGTAAAATGCCCTAAACTCCTATTTTGTGTTGGGATTTGCTGCTATATAGATGCACTGAATAGAAATGAATGTTCATGAAATATAGCATGAAAATATTAAAGGAGATCCAGGTGTAAACTTTATAATATTTAATTTGATGGTAGCATATGCTGATGAGGATACGCAGTACAAAAGCAGTAACCAAACACATAACCTTTGACCCCGTAAAAGCCACCAAAACAAAACAAGCTCTGCTGGTTTCATATTTAAGTCAACAAGACATGGTGTTAAATGAGGACCATTACTGTCTTTTTTTCTTTTTTTTCTTCCTTTTTTCAATCAGATTGATACATCGTATTTCATATTATAACAATGAAGAAACCCACAGAAGTATAAAATAAAAAAGTGAGCTGCTATACATGGAGATACCAGACCTATGGCACACTCAATTCCTACTATATATTCCAAAAGGTGCTTTGAATCTCCGTACTGATAGGCGGGTGGGTTTCCATGGAAATCTTGCAACGTGGGAGGCAGGAACAAGCTGGAGTGCGTTTTTCCAACACTAGATGGCACCACCTGCATTATAAAAACCAATTCTTCCTTTACAGGGCTGTATTGTGCTGCCCAATAGAAATCCAAAAGGGATTTATATGAGCAAATACGATTTGTGTAGAGATTAAAAGTAGTGAAATATTTGCCTGCAAATATTTTACTTCAGAGTCGAATCTGAGAAGAATCGGCCAGACTGGATCAATGTGGTTAATCAGTTGAGTTGGCATTTTTCAGTCAAATGTGTGTTATGCAAAAGAATCAATTACTAGCTCTGAAAAGAACATTTTAAAGAATATTTCCAGCACCCCACATGATTATCAACACTCCTGGTAAAGATCTGTAAAAGATCTCAGAAATAAATTATTTTTATTGCGGTGCATGACCTTTATGTTGTTAATGTTTGCCCATATCTACAGTCAAAGGGATAACTGAAAACATTTTACAAGTGCTATGACAAAGGCACACATTTATCTCAGTAAATGTGTGCCATAAATCTCCAAAAGTAGCTTTAAAGAAAACTGCATCAAAAGTTTGAATTCTCCTCGTATTTGTAGCATTAGATCATATCAACATATTGCTGTTTGATAGGTATTATAGGAAAATAAACTTTTTTCTGTCTGACAACTGCAAGTGTAAATGTTTGGGGTTACACTGCAGAATCAATACGGAGACAAAAAATCAAATTAATCTCTTCCCGTCACAATTCAATACCTCACACTTACATTCTTTGGAAAAGACAACTTTACCAGGGGTTGCAATAATTATAGAAGAGGCTGTATTTTTTTTTATTTAATACGTGACATTAATTATATATATGTTTTTTTTTGTTTTTTTTTTTTTTTTACAAAAATCAATAATATCATGAAAAAATCTTTTTTTCCAAATTTGACCTATTTTGAAATGCTTGTAAAAAAAGACCTTTCGATAATTTTAATTTTAATCTATGCATGGTCTTTAAGGCTAAACTTTGTATTTTTCTGTCAGAATCTGATGAATTTTCTTTTAACAACCTGATACTTTGGTTTTAAAATCAGATGTTTTTTTTATGCTTGTGAAATAAAAGAAATATTTACAAAATCTGTCCAAATGCCCGTCTTGAACATTTGATAAAGTTCCCCTAGTGGCGCTTTGGCACATTGTGTCCGCAGTCTAGCAGGCGGCAAGAGCGCAAAACTTACAGCATTTAAGCCACAAGAGAAAGTTTCTACATTCAAAAGGAAATATGGTAACAAAAGAGGGACAAAAAGCATCTAGACAAACCAGCAAAGCAGGTGTGTTAATTTTACGGAGATACTCTGAGGAAAACATACATATGTTACATTATCTTACATATTGTACAGTCCGATAACATTTAACATTAAAGCATAATTCAAAGTTTGATCTTTGCAGAAACGTGGTTGAATTACATCAATAGAATGCACAAAAAAGTTAGCAGCAAATAATGATGCGTACATCTTAGAGTTTGTGTAAAAAAAAATAAAAGCAATAAAAATGTGTTTAAAAAATGGAAAAGAAAAGTCTTCCATCAGGGTGGATAAACTGACTCTTATTGGAATACTTGGGTGTTTTCTCTACAGGGGTTTATATATTTTGAGGTATTTTTGGTGGGCTCCTAACTCACAACAGCAACAAACAAGAGAGGTCACAAAATCCATACAAAGAAGAAATACTTGTGGCTCGTAGATAATAAAAAAAAAAGTCTGTATAAGGCAGGAGCTGTGCATGTAAACAACTTCATGGCGCTGAGATGCGGGAGCTCAAAGGGGGATTCTGAAGAGGAGGAAAAGACGGAGACGTGGTCAGTGAAAGGTTTTGGAGACTAGAGTCTTGAGATCACACCAGCGTCTCCGGCAGTGTGTCGGCGTTGTCTGAAGAGAGCAGCTGCCAGATCTGCCACCGTTCCCGCTGCCAGTCCTGCCACTCGGAGCTCTGCGGAACCATCTGGCCCGAGTCGGTCTGCGGCGTCGTCGGCCTGCCGGGCTGCGGCGGGGGGCGGGGGGCCGCGGCGAGCTGCGGCAGGCTCTGGGAGCCTGCCACACGGTGATGGGCGTTGTAGGGGGGAGGGGAGCGTCCGTCGCTTGGCGACCGGAGGGGGCCCGGTGTGCTGTTCAGGTGGGCTGTCACGGGGGGGTTAATGTTCAGGTGGAGGCGCGGCCGCCCCGTCTCCGAGTGGGGGGCCGTGCACAGTCTGGTTACGGGGGGGTGGGATCTGCACCCCGGCGTTGTGTGAGTCCGTTTTGCGTCCGTGTGCAGTTTGACGTCACCGTGGAGTCCGTCCAGACCTTCCTGAGAGCTGCGGGAACTTTCCTCTGACATGTTGCCATGGGAACCTGGAAACAGCATCGCATCATGAGCTAACACTCACAATTAGTAATAAAAAAATCTTTTCCAAAATCATGAGACTTAACATTCTACAGCTGCTTATTTAAAAAAAGAAAAAGACATTTGAATAATTCAATTAAAATGTAAACTAACACACAGATTCAAGTGTTTATCTTGGATATTAGCTTAGAGAAAACTATAGAAGCTCTATATTTTGCAGTTATGTCAGTAGGTTGATGACCTCAGGAGAACCCATTGAATATTTTTTTTATTTTGTGGTGTAAGTTTGAAGTCATTATGCTCGTGGTGCTCAAGGTGGTAACCGATTTGAAAGCGGTTACCTGTATGCGATTGTTTCTTGAGAACTGGCTTGAGGGTGGTGTGCCATGTGCCCCAAATGTTGGCATGCTCCTCTGAAAAAGGTAAAAACAAAAAAGTTACTTTGTGTCACAGGAGAAAGACGAGACTCAGTGAGTTGATACGTTTTGCAGAGCTGACCTTTGGAAGGCTCTCGACTCCAGTCGGCCACCTGCTCCACCACAGGGAACTGCTGGTCACCGGCTGGACTCCCCGGATCCCCTCTTCGCTCGCTCAGCACCGGCGAATTGTTGTCGTAAGGAGAAACCTCACCACTGGACACCTTGTTGGAGTCGCTGGACGAGCGTCGCTCGCTCAGAGCGAAGGGCTCCTCAGGCTGAAGGAGGTCAGGACTCCTGCGGTAAAACCAAAAGTTAGGGAACATAGAGGCGGCCGAAGAAAAACCGAGACATGGAGACGGTGAATGAATGCGACTCACTGTGAGGCTTTCCTCCTGAGAAGATAGTCAACCACATCTGGGTCTGTCTCCAAAAGGCTCATCAAGACTTCATTTTGCAGATCGGGGGGCACCTAGAAGACAATGAATTCTTCAGTCAAACACGTCTAAACTAACAACTTCCACTCACTAAGACCTTAAGTCCATATTTGTGGAGCTCAGTATATAGAGTTTAGTTCCTTCTCAAGTTATTGAGGAGTCATAAAGTCAACACAAGCAAGCAAATGATGTGAATTTGAGTGCATATGTGCACCGAGCAGAGCCACAAACCATGAAGAGGGTTTGGCACCCAGCGATCATCCTCTGCAGCACGGCGATGACCGCTGTGCTCTCCTCGGCCCGGGCAGAGCTCTGGACGCTGAACTCCTTATCCGAGCTCTTCTGTTTGTGGAGCAGGTTTGGCCCGAAGATGGTGGCGAGGTTTAGAGACGTCATTTTGTTCCCTGGGATCTGAGATGGGATAGATTTAATCAACAAAATTAATGTTATACTTGTTATACATTTGTATACTATGCCTAGAGTTAAAGTACTTTGATTGTTTTGTAGTGTTTCACAACTTCTTAGCACTTTCCCATTTTGATCATTTGGTCTCGCTTTCCATTTTGTTCCTAATGCCTTACATTCTACTCTGCTTTTCACCACTTGGGCACATTTATAACAGTGTTTTATTTTGTGTTGAGGCATAGTAGCTCATACGTAGTAACAAAATTTACAATCCCAGCTCAGAAATCTGAATCCTATTAATTTTCTCTTGTCCAGTTTACTCCCCTTCCACACCCAGTCCCTGTGGAGGGATGGGAACCACTAGCAGCCAAAAAAAGTAATGAAGAGATCTTCACAATCTGGTGTGGAACATCCGGACTTCCTGTGACACGGTCAGGACGTGAGAGCCTTAAATCCATTTTCAGTGTTTGAGTTCATTGTCATGTAAACACATTAACGCACACACACACACACACACACACACACACATACACACACACACACACACACACACACACACACACACACGAAAAACATTTTCATGTGCAGAAGAACTTGAGCAAAAACCGCGAACACTCCCTGGAAGAAAATGTACTCCTTCAGGGAAAAAGTAAGAAAAACAAATCTTTGAAACGTGTGTTAAAAAAAAAAAAGTCTTGGTGTGAGAAAGTGATGGAAATCACAAAAAATGTTTCTGAAAAACAAATTGTAATAACATAAAACAGTTTCAACATGTTTTTTTTTCTTTAATAAGTATATTTCTGAAATGAAAACCTCATATGTACCTATTTGATTCCCCGTCTTTAGAAAATGGCAGCTAAATGTCAGTTTACTTTGCAGATCTTAGAGTAAGTGCAGCCATTCACATAATATCTGATGTCACAGCCACTCCAAGACAACTTGGTAATCTTCCATCAGTGTTTGTCCAGAGCATTTTCTCCTCCAGGGCTGCAAATAGAGCTTGGTTAAACAAGCCGCTTCCTGTTACTTGTTTTTGGTTATTTCCACCAAATGAGGTGGAAATAAACCTTTAACAAACAGCCCAGAAGATATTTAAGCGCCTTCTCTACTCAAGCCGATTCTCTGTTCAGTCCTCACCTCCTGACCATCCTTGGTGTGCTGGTCGTTGGCGTGGTTCGCTACGGTGGACAGGAACTCAAGCAGGCGGTGAAGAGTGTCGCTGTTGCATGCTGGGAGAAGGTAGATCAGCAACTGCGTGACGCTCTGCTGCTCATCCAGGTCCAACACTGTCCCACACAGATCAGGAGGGAATAAGATGGAGAACAAGATACTCGTCTGAGGAAAATGTTCACTTTCTCAAAGGGTGGATTTATTCTTGTAGTTTTTAAGGTGGAAACGGTAACCAGAAAGCAGCAGACGGCTGAGGCTCACATGTGGTGTTGATGAAGGCCGTGTAGAGCTCCCGGGTTAGAAGCGGGTCGGGCATGTCCCTGAGGAACTCCTTCAGCAGAGCCGCCACGTCGTGAACGCTGTGCTCCTCGTCCAGCTGCACATCGATCCCCCGATCGAACTCGTCCCGCAGCTGAGAGCCGAGGAGAGGAAGAGCGACTTTCAGAAACATCCTCTCCACTAAACAATGGACATTATATTCTTTGAAGCGACACACCCGTACACATTCCCAACCTTCTGACCCTCTATACGACTGTATCCAGACCACTTCTGCTGGTATGAGTTGTAATCTTGACCATCTAGCCTTTTTGGAGGACTTCCAGACGGCTCATTCCAGTTTTGCTCTTTTTTTAGGAGATGATTTAAAACACATCACTTCCAACACATTATGATTTGAGAAATTTGCTCTAATAACCACGAATCATCCGGGACTATCTGACACAAACTCAAAAATAAGATACACACCATCAGGTATTGGGTTTAAACAAATAAAAACATGATTTATGTGCAACAAAAAGGTTGTTGATCTTCAAGAGAACGTCAGCACTTCTAAACACAACATACCACTCTGACTAAACCTCCTCCCCTCCCTAAGCAGCCGTCTATCCATTACATCTGAACCATTACAGCAGATAACACCAATGCAGCTGACGGTTTACAACCTGATAATATATCAACCCATGCTTCAAAAAAACATGTAAGAAATGCAAATTCATGAAAGATTTGAGCAGTTCTGTTTGACTGTGCGAGTTGTAAACCATGCGGGACAAAAACCGATTAATTTGAAGATCAAAGATAACCCTCAGACCTCCTTCCAAATATGTCTACCAGAAAGAGCTGGCTGGTGTTCTTGAGGGAAATGATAGTGTTGTGACAAGAACGTTTGTACGAGGAAAACATCAAAGACAGACTGAAATTGATTATGAAGCACAAGGTTGAAGAGTTGAAGATGAAACATCTCCATTAGATTGATTGGAATCAGTGGGAAATAATTTCTCCAGAAGTGGTCGTGCCAACCGTGAAGGACTTTGATTCAAACCATGTGTGAGGCTTCGATTCATCCAACAGAATGGTATTATACTGTATTCCCAGTTCTACCAGTTCAACACCATTAATAAAAGCTACTTTTTTTTTTTTTTTTAAATAGCCCAGGTATTTTTTGGTGTAAATTTCACAACTTAGAAATAACAAAAAATCAGTCTGAAATTTTGGACCACGAAACTTAAGAACGAACCACCATCAGACAGACGATGGGGTTAGACGATGATTTCGTCAAGTCATGAAAAAGAATTTGCTAAATGCCAATTTCTGGAAAAGGGAAAAAAAATCTCCAGATTGAAGTGAAGAGTTTGGACAACTCACTTGTCTTACTCTCTTCTTAGAGCTCCCCACTCTGAAGATCCCCACAGTCTGCAAACCTGGAAAGAAGAAAACCACAAAAATGAGCTTGAAAGCATGATAATGTTTGCACCGCCTGCTCAAGTTGGGCATCCGCCCACCGTATTTCTCGATGTGCTGGCAGCAGCTGTCGACCACCCGGGGCACCTGCCGGTAGATGGGGTTCAGGCTCAGACGTTTGTCCCTGTGCTTTTCCTTCTTGCTCTGCGTCTCGGCCGGCAGGGAGAGCTGCAGCGCCTCGAGGAGGCGGGACTGGTTGTCGTCCAGGTCTGTGATGGAATCCACAGACATGCCTCCCTGGTGGGTAATCATGCATTTGATTCAATCTAACTCCAGTGAATTAAACAAACAAAAACAAGCAGGTCCATGTTTGGGATTCGAGGAGGAGGAAGGAGGACGATTAAAGCGCTTTTCTTACCCTGCGGCGGACTCGCGGTGCTGACTCGGGGGTGTTGGGTGACGTCGACTCGTTGGCCGTCTCTGACGTGGAACTGAGTGAGGAGTTACTGCTGGATAACTCTTTGTTGGAGGGTCGCTTGGTGGCGAACTAAACAAAACATCCACCCAAGGTCTTAATTGGTGTTTTTCTCCATTGAAACCCGCAATGCAGTGGTTGGAAAAGTTTTTGTTCCTTTACAGATTGCTCGTTTTTGTCCCTGTTCAATGCTTCAGATTAGACAGATATAACTTGACTAAATACAAAATGTAACTTTTAAAAGATTTTCATTTTCATGCATGGAATGTGGGATAAATGAGTCGCATAAATGGAGCCGGAAATTGCAGGATCACAATCCCGCTACACATTTTCTAAAGAAACATCTTGAAGTTCATCAGAACCTTTGGAAAATGTTCAGTGGGTTTTGTGTTTTTGCAGCGTATGAATTCTACAGAAAATCCTCAAAAATCCAGATTGTATCCTTAAACTCAAGCTCATTTTGCTTTGGTTATGCGGCACAATAAATAGTGAAGATACACCAACAACTCAAGTTCTCAATAACTAAAAACAACCTAAATAAAAGTTTTGGAGTGACTTAATCAAAGTTCATTCAGTCCTCCTTCAAATGATTCATATGTATTGAAATTAAAACAATTCTTCTCAAGCAAGTGGACCAAAAGTTTTCCATAAAGATGGTAAATTATGTTTTGTTGATTTTTGTATTTTTTACATTTTTTTTAAATTTTTCGTTTGAAAAATCCATTTTGTATCGACTCAAGTTCTCTTTTTTTCTGTTATTAAAATATGTGAGAAAGCAATCCCTTTTTTTTCCAACAGCATAGCATTTGTACCTAAAAATTTCCAAACGGTAAAAGTCGACGATTAAAGACCTGCAAAATGGATGACACAAGATCGGAGGAGTCTTTGTGCTCCTCCCTTTGCGGAGGGTCCAGGCGGTAGGCGTCCTGGCGCTGCCTGTGCGCTCTGTCGTTGGCAATGACCTGGGACAGGGGTATGCTGAAGGCCTGGGGTACACACTCTGCGGAGAGGGGGAAGAAACAGGTTCCTTTAAATCGAGACAATAAAATGTCTGAGGCATGAAACTACCAAAAATAGTCCTGAAGATGGCAAGCAGAGGCTCTCTGTCCCATCTGTTTCTGCTTGGCCTTTTACGCAGACGCAATTAAAAGCACCAAAAGGCATGTTAAACGGTATCAGTAAAAGTCTTGCGCAGTGATTAAAGCGCAACATCTGTTTTCCAAAGTAATACATCAGAGGAAACGTGACGTTGCCGCCTTATTTTAGCGTTCTTGACCAAAATAACGTGGATGGCTTCCTGCCAAGCCATCCAGTACTCCGCCTACCGGTCATTTATAGTGGCTCACCCCAACCCTAACCCTAACATGTAGAATCATGCAACTATGTTTTAATTTTCTTAATCCAAATGTACTGCAGATTGGGGTGGGGATATATAAATTCATCAGAGTCAAGGGGACACTTGCATTAAATGTCCTTGGGGTTTAACTTTCCTCTGATGCAAACCAAGTACTCTTATTCCAGACCTAAAGCTGAACAGGATCTTTCTCATTGTAAGCTTCAAACCTTTGAATCTGCTCATAGAGACTAAATTCTATCTGGAGATTGCTGTAATGCAAAATCTCAAAGAGCAGGTCTATGAGCGACTAAGGGAGAGAAGAAAAAAAAATCCCTTCCACAGCCACAAATGCAGGGCTGCGGTTTTCAGACGACATGACGGCTTCCACTGTGACACGATGTGTTTGCTCTGGAGTCTCACCGCGTTAAAAGGCCTTACATAATTGCACATGAACACAGAAATGCATTTAGAGTCGATGCGACTCCCGATTGTTGGATTTCACAGATGAGTCCACAGCCAAACCACATTTCTCATGCTGTCAGATGTATCAAAATAGCCTCGGGGGGAAAAAGTTGGTCACGGTTTGAATCGTGTAAATGCTAACGTGTGAAGGTAGGTGGGGATTAACTTGCAGTTCAAGAAAAGTGCTAAAAAAAATCGTATAAAGGAATTTTCGGTGGATTATTTTGTTTACCGAGATGAGACTAGATCAGACTTTTGGGTCATATTTGTTCAGGTCGATCTCCAAGTCTGTTCAAAAATCTGCCAGCCGGATTTATGTAACAGAATTAATATTTCCCACTTGTCCGTTTTGTTGATATCAAGGACCATGAAGAGAAGAATAAGTTTAACCCACAGATGCGTCTGAGCCATCATGTATGCAGTGGTAGAAAAAGATGACTTCACCAGATTTATGACTCTTTCAAACTGACATACGTCTCAGAGGCACAAATGAATCACCTGACTGTTATTCTCCTCAACATGAGCTCACATGTAACCCAACTGAGTATTTGCACAGCTGGAGTGGAGACGCCTCAGCGTCATTTAGGTCTAAGACTGGACTGAAGGAAATAATGTTGTTTGTCCAGTTACAGTACACATATAAAATCTACCACCGGTTGGCTTTTGCGTCTAAAAATTAAACACTTTTAGGTGTTTCTCAATTTTTTTTATAAGATTTAAAATCTGCACAAATCAGCTAAAAGAAATTAACTAAAGTGGGTCACATAAATGTGGACAATCTTAAAACTTTCTAGAAACCCAGTTTTATATTCCTGGACTACCTGTGTTTGCATTAGGAGACTATTGGTGTGGTGCATTTTAGCCATCTTCAGATCAACCCACAGATTATAAAACCAGATTTAGTTTTACATTCTGGCAGGACCTTTCCTCCTTCTGGTAAAGTTGTCTCTTTTTTTCTTTCTTTTTTTAAATGAAGCTCCTTTTTAGAATGTAAAGTGTTATCTTTGTACCAAAAAACCTCAATTTATGGCTAAAATATTTTCCTTTGGTTTTGTCAGCACCTAACATATTTTGCCAAATGATTTTGTGATTCTTTCTAATTTCTTTCTTCATTCTTTTTCTCAAAGATAATGGAGCTCCTGTTAATTTGCAATGTTAAAAACACTTTGCTTACCTTTGTCTTTGCTCTTTTCTTTGGATAGAGAGTCCAGCTTCCTTCTTAATGACTTTTTCCTCTTCTGTCCATCTGTCCCAGGCGGGTAAAAAAAAGGCAATAAACAAGTAAATAAATCATGTGAATCAAATGGTTCCCATATCTTCAGGTTCTTATCTGAGTCTTATGTTTAATAAAATTATGCCAGGAATGCAGACATAAATTAACCACAGGGGGAAACCATTTCATTGAACAGTCAGGTTAGAAATAGTATCTGCCACCACACACACACAAAAAGAAATTGCTATCAAAACACAATTAGTGAGATTGCTTATACAAACTCTCAGCTGTGTCTTTTATTAACTTTGGTTTTTCAATGCCATACATGGTCATCTTAAATTTATCCGGGCTCTATTCCTCTTTTGATCTGTCTTGATTTCTTATCGACTCATTAAAAATGGCAAAAAAATAAACAAACGGCGACAGTTACGTAGCTCGGCACAAAAAAAGGGAGAAGTTCAGCAACAAACGGCTCAGTTTCGGCTCACAATCACATGAGGATATTTGTGTTTGGATGGAAGGAAGCCACCCTGTCAGCTCCCAGCATGATAAATGACTCTTGGATCTGCTGATTAACAGTCAGGAAACTCTGGAAATCGAGACACAAGCAAGTTTCAAGTCTTTCAGGGCATCTTGGAGCATGATGTCATTTGTTGGAAAGATTTTAACTCCGTTGTTTGTATTGCTGCTGTCCAAAACCGACTGCTTAATGCATGAAATCCCTTTCGGTTAAATTAGCATTTCTGGCTAGAGGACATCTGTTTGAACCTGACGAGTTCTGAGTAACAGTGAATCTCATTTAAAGTGCTTTGGAAAATGATTTTTTTTTCCTTTGAGCTTCTTCATATTTTGTCAGAATACACTGACAAAAGTGAAAAAAAAATTGTCATAAAAGCAGTCACAGCAACTCTGGAGGAGCTGTAGAGATTCATAGCATAGATGTAAAAATCTGAAAAAGTTTACTTTCACCATTTATCCAACTATTTCTCACTAATCTGAATAAGTTGGAGCTCTGAATGCTGCGCAAGATCCCAAAACTTAGGTTTTTGTTGTGATCTATAGAACAGCAAAGAAATTCTGGGTCTCCGTGGCACAACACCAGAAGGGACGGGTTGCAAACTGTGAGGAGAAACTGAAGCAGATGTTGCAATGGAGGCCGAGGGAGAACGAGAGAAGGGAGATAGGAAATGGTTTGGATTTTTGACAGATGGCTCCCAAAGCCGTACGGAAATCCCCCGAACCTCCACACTCTCTTTCTGCTCCAGACCTGTTTTGCAGCGCCTGCTGATGAACCTCCGCTGACTTTCTGTCTCATCGCATCGTCTTCCCGTCCGTTCTTGTCTACCTTAATTCTGTCTTTCTTTAATCTGCTCTTTCGTCTTGAAGAAACGCCAGAAATTCAGCCCTGTGGCGCTCGCATAAATATTTTCTAAGACAAATTCTGGGGCTGGAAAGCGAGCATTAGCTGAAATAGCCCTCACAGATGCGCACACTTGTCCATTTTGAAATATTTCCCTCGCCTGCACATGGCAGCAGTCAGGAGCTCTGGAATTCATAAGCAACACAGACAAGTATGTATTAAATCATGGTGGGGAGAGGTTTAACCTTCAGCTGGAATGCAGAGCCCTGCATAATCCATTAGCTGCTCAATGCTGCTGCTACGAAACTAACTCCAGCGCTATACAGCGCAGTGGAACAAACGCAGCCCTTAGCATGAGTGACGTGGACTGTTGCAAAAACAAGACGTAATCTCTGAAGGAAAGTACGGAAAAATGTGACACTGAGGAAACCCAGAGATCTGGAAACATGGAAAAAAAAATATCCATTGATAAAAAAAAAAATAAGTTAAAGGAGAATATAAATCGCTTGCACCACTTGAAACCAGATGAAAGGCTCATAAAAAAGTTGTGAGAAAGCCAAAAGCCAGGTCAGCATATCAGAACCACTGGGTAGGATTACAACTTTTTTTCTGGCATTATTATGACTATAATCTCACGAGATTATGACTTTTTTATTATTATGACTTTATGATAAGTTTATTTTCATAGGATTACAACTTTTTATTGTATTATTACAACTTTATTCCTACTATTACATTGTTTTATTTATTATTAAGACACTATGATTTCAGAATTAGGACTTTATTCTCATATTACAACTTCTCGTAATAGTATGACTTTTGTTGTATGACTGTATTCTTACACAACTACGGCTTTTCTTCATAACACAACTTTATTCTTGTGGGATTTTTTCAACTTCCACACTAATTTTATTATCATGCATTTTTTTCTCGCAAAGAAATTATTTTTCTGTCTTTTCTTCGCCTAGTCCTAATACTGTTGTAATACGAACAACAGCTGTGTGGTTAAAAAGCGAAAGAGCGTCTTCATCAAAACGTCTGTTGACATCAAAACGAGTTTGGAAAGATGTAAAAATCTGGGAATCGCTTGGTATCCCACAGAACGAGTAGCAGAGGGTAACTTGGGAAACAATTTCCATCTTGGACCTGTTGCCCCCCCAAGACCTAATCTTTGCTACAGATGGATGACACACTCTTTTGCTTAAAATTGAGTGGAAATGATTAAATTTTTCCCTTGTGCAGGTTTTGACTCATAGTGGGACGTTTAGGATGGGTGAGTCCAGTGAAAAACCACCGACTCCTTCTGTATCGTCGTGTGCTAGATTTGCAACAATTGTTTAATTTTATTTTTTTTCCACAAACTCAAACGTTATAAATCATATCAGAAAAAAATGTGTGCTTTGCTCCTACCCTTTGGGATGGTTATTTGACATCCCAGGTCATAGTCCTGGAGTAAGCGGGTGTAGGCTACTTCCTGCAGCCTGGCTCTTTCCAGTTCTGACAGGCTCTGGACGGCGACCGGAGTCAGGCGTACGCTTCGCCCCGACAGACTGCTCCAGGTGAAATCCCCCTGAGGTGGAAACAACCAGGGGAATGTTAAGACAAAATTAACAAAAGACTTAGACACAAAAGAAGGGACTAATGCACTTTCTGACAAAGAAGGACTTAAAGACCCACTCTACTCGGTAGTTGAGTTTTTCTTCCCAACTCTGCCAGGATGCCATTTACTCACAAACAAAAGAAAGCTTAGCACTCAAAAGTCCAGGTGCTAAATAAAACAGAATTGTTCATTCTCTGTCGTCATCTTTCATCCCTATAAATCTTTCAACACAGATGTCAACTAAAGATATGTGATCCTTTTGTTGCCGTTGTTTTCAGTAATTGCACAAAATTATGATCTGTTTCTGGTAAAGAGGGAAAACAGAATCATGATGAGCTTAAACTCAAACAACACAAAAAACTATCTAGATGTTTGCACTTCACAAAGTTGGTTCTAGCTTTTGGAACTTATCTGAATAATTCCAGTGTCTGTTTTTAAAAACACAATGGAAACAGTGGACAAATGGAAAGAAATTACACCGACCCTCAAAATAAGCATTCATTCCTTACTTGCCTTTACAAAAAAATGCATACAAGGGGGCAATAAAAACATGTTTAATCAAAGTAAATACTCATTCATGATTTTATGGAGTAATAATGAGTTGCTTGGAACCTAAAAATGGACCGGAGATTGATCCTTCTCAATCTCCGGTCATGCATTCTTGTGTCTAAGTAAAAGGGAAAGAGAAGACTTTGTAAAAGTCCATTTAATGCCTCTTTCAGACGGATGGCTTAGCAATGTCCTCTGAATGTGTCTGCGTTCACATAATTTCGTAATTTTGCAAGCAGACGGCGTACTTTTTCTTTAACTGTAGATCTCCGAGCAGCAATCCTGAAAACCTGACCCGCAAATAAAAGAACGGTCACGGGTCAACAAACGGCGTTGCCGCCTTGCTGCATTTCGTCCAGCGCAGCTGTTGTGTGTTGTTGTGAGCGCATGCCTGTGTAGGCCATTCCTTATCGCTGACTGAGGAAAGCCTTTTGCCTCCTGAGTGACCTCACTCACGGCTCAACGGTGCACAAAGACGCACATGCCCTTGCACGACCACGAGTCTGCAGCGAAAGACAAGACAACAGGTCGGAGAAGACCGTGATAAGCAGGCCGCCGACCGTTGAGTCGGTTCTGCCCGGCAGGACGGACGAGCCTGAGTGAAACTGAGGGAATGCTGGCGGCGAGCGATGTGGGAGATTAAACGCAAGCGTGACTGCTGGGCCCTGGAAGCCTGATTGACCTGTAGTGGCGTCCAAACCAAGATATTAGCCAACAGCTAACTTTGTTTGCCGTGTCATTCATGCTGCACAGCTGATGAACAATAGTACATAGCGTATCCTCTACATGCCTAGACTCTTACTCATGTGAGTTTTTTTGTGCAGTTCACAGAGGGATGAAGCGACAGATTGATGGATCAGGGCATTTATCACATCTGTGATCGAACACGAGTGGTGAAGTTGATGATCTTGACTTACAGGTTCATCGTTCTTCCAGTGCTCCTGTAAAGTTAATGAGATTCTGTTTATGAGATCTCTGCAACTTCTGTTCCCACTGGGTGTCAGTCAGGGCAGAGGGGTTTGAATACCACAGTCTTGTTCAGAACTGCTCACAAGGTCTGACTAAGAGATTTTGTGATAGATCGGGCTCTTCTGATTGGTAGAAAGAATGATGTCTCTGTCTTTTGTAACAAAGGAATGAAGCTAACCCATTTGGCTTCTGATGCTCACCTAATGGTAATGACTTACTGGGACTTTTAAAGAAGAACTTGGCTGGCTTATTATCATTGATGGCAAAATACATTTTAAATTATAGAAAAAAATCTTGGTCTGCGCAATAGTGAGGCCAAAGAACAGAACTATGCAAAAAACCATTGGGTTGGGATCAGAAAACAAACACCAAAATGTTGCTCTTGATTTTACTCATTACACGTACTGTAATGTTATCTGAAATGAATGATACACAATCTGTTGAAATATATTTATTTTCATACTGAATAATATATTGTTTCCCTTTTAAAGTGGCGCTTTATAAAGAATAACCACCTCAGATATGTTAGGACTTTCAAACCATCAAAATGTCACAACACATCATCCACATGGTTACATAACAGACAGAAAACAAAAACACTAAGCTGATTAAGAGCTCAGTTTCTTTACTCTTCTTGTAATGACAGCCAGCTACTATTATGCACATATTAAACAGAACCCATTGTAATTAGTTTCTGGCTGTATCGAAGGAACAAATGAGCAGCTCAAAACACACACGCATGATAACATCACAGCCAATTTCCTAATATTGCACGGAGACCCATTAAGGTTAATGAGATCATATATTACTGGGCCACAAATTCCATTTAAAGACAAATGTCAGGCCACTGTGCAATGATGGCTCCAAAGGCATTCATTGTGTGAGATCTGTGTATGATGTGAAAGCAAACGGTTTGGATAGTTTGTGTGACGACAAATCTGACAAGCTGTTATTACAAGTTTCTGATTGTATTTGATAGACATGTTAAAAATCTCTGTGGCGTCGTCGTACCGCCATCTCGCTGCGTAACCCGCATGCTCCTCCCACCAAGAACAAACGTGGCACCAATCTGGGGTTTGTTGCGACCCAAGTTGGCTGCTGTCGCAGCTTGAAAAAGACAAGCAGAGCTTCTCTGGTTCTAATAAAACAATCTTGGCACCAAACTATAATAGCTAGCATTGTTTCCAATTGAACAAAATGGCCTTTGAAGCTTTGTTATCCTCTCAACCAGCAAACACTGGCTAGTTAATAAGCTAACATAAAATTGACGAGGTTTGGGTTGTTGTTGCACATAAATAGAGAAATCCAACTTTTCTTTTGAGTCTACCTGCTTCCTTTCTTTTCTATAATAGAGCATAAGCTTCGACTTCAACAATGAAACTTAATAAGTGATAAAGGTTTGGTATTTCTTGACTCAGGTTATCATTCAGTCAGAATCTCATCTCGGCCTTGGACTAGTCTCAAAATGCATCGCTTAGTTTTTACTTCCTTTAAAAACACCAGAGATCCATTTACAATAAAACCTCTTGAGTTGATTATTGTCAATCAATTTTATTAGTTGGCCAGACTAATTATAGACAGCTTTTGAAAAATGGAAATCTCTCCTCAGAATCTGTATACAATTCTGAAAATACCAAGCTGTCGTTGCTGCAGCTATTTTGTGCTCCCATGCGACAAACTCTGTGCTGGAAAGATTAATAACTCAAACTGCAAGCGCACCATGCAGTTAGATGACTAATGCCATCTGGAGATTCAGTACAGTGTTGCGCAGCATGTGGTTTTTGTTCTATTTTAGACAAAGGGACAAATAGCGCAAAAAAAAGTCAGTTTCCATAGCAACATATACATACAGAAATTCAAAGGGCCAGGAAGTGAAAAAATATTACTATGGCAACCCACTTGGAGGTCACACAAAGGCAGCAGGACGCATGTTGCTATGACGCACTGCTCAAATTATTGGCAACACGACAGAGATTTAAAACAATAATGGCAGGCATGCAAATGTTGTTTTAAATATGATGTAAATGACCTCTGCTGGAGGTACCGTCATATTTGAATAAAAATAAGTATGATGGCAAATAATTTTGTTTAGACAATTTTTAAAGATCTGTTAAAATGGAAAAATAACTTATGAGGAAAAAGTTTCAATCTCCTGTGGTATTGTATCTTAAATTTATGTTATCATTTATTTTCATAAGCCAACAGATGTGCAAGGCCTTACTGCCAGCTAGCATCATGTTTTGCTTTGTTTTGTATGTTATTTTTATTTAATCTGTTGATAAAATGTTTCTTTTAAGCCATAATAGTTAATAGTCAATACAACCTCCCTTATAATAACTATTTTATATGCATGGCAATAACCAGACAAGCTAGCACGAAACACAAAGTAATGGTGGGCGATTTGGACTTAAAATTTTATGACAATATTTCATGGTACTATTGTGATGACAGTAAAAGTTATGCTAAACTTATTATTACCTCTTTAAACTTCTAAGAAGTGTGTTTTTTTGAAGGTCAAAGAAGGTTATGGAGAAACTTTTTAACAGGGGACACTGAAGCACAAAAGGAGCTTTCCAAAATTTCACATTGTACTCGTGGTTTGTTTTCCTCTGCTTTACGTTTTGCAGCTGGTTTTAAATGACCCTTGAGCAGAGATTTGGACTCATGACACTGAGCTGCAGGAATGTACAAGTATGTTCCAACGCTGCTTCTTATTTCTTTCTTTCTGTATTGTTTGTTTTTTACAAGTTGGCTTTCACACATGCATGAGTAACTCAATAATACATGGATTTTACTGACCTGGAACCTCCCCAGCACTCACATCTGCTTGTAATTACTGACCATCTCGCCGAGCCAGCGAGTGATGATAGTGTGTGCTGCAGTGTTTGTACACTTATCTGTCCCAGATTCACAGTTAATGGCTTTTCCCACCTGTTTTTAAACTGCTGAAAGGAAAACAAGCACATTTTTTTGGATCCATGTTATGCATGTTAAAAAAGAACTTCTTGCAGAAGCAATTTATCTGTTTTTTGTATTAACTCAAGAATGTTGAGGTTGTTTAACCCAAGAATATGAGGTCATACCGTCACTTTGGACGACAAAAACAGTTTGACTTTCTAAGTAAGAGTCATCTTCCATTTTATAATAGTGTGCATATACTCCATTATGGCAACACCGTGATTAGCATTGACTGCTGATGATTAGATGTGGCCAATGTTAAGATATTTTGAACAGCAGGGCTCCAGAGCCCACATAAGCTGATGTGACTAATGTTAAAATATAATAACATTTTTATGTTTTTTGGCATTATAATTACCTTAGAATTATTTTTTATGACGATAAAAACTCTTAGAACCTTTAGTGGACTATTGCATATTTGTTACAGATCTTATGAAACACAGTTTGTGATTCATTGGTTTGTCTCTATTTCTACTAAAAACAGGAAGTCCTAGTTTTCCCAAAAATATTGCAAAATTCCTTTATATATATTCTGGTTACTGTTAACTGTGTTGTTTATCATCCCATCTCAAAGCTGCAATGTCAATAAAAAGACATTTAGTCATAGCACTGACCAAGACCCAGGCCATTTACAAAAGGAAAATGTTGAGTGGATTAGTTTGGGATTAAAGGCATTAGAGTGGATTAGGTGTTACTAATTCACAAAATGTACATTTCCTGAAGATTTATCATTGTGAAATACTCCAACCAGCATACAAAATGATATTAGCATTGAAAAAATGTAACTTTAAGTTGTGCTGAAATGACTGTTGTGGAGGACACTGACAAAAAAAGCGCTATATAAATCAAGGAGTAGAAAATGGAGGAACTTTAAAACCTTCAGTCAGCAGGGCATCATTCTCACAATATTGGGGCAAAAGTAAAAATGCTATGTAGATCCTATTGCTTTTAATTTTCTAATCATTTTGCAAAATAACCGAATATGTTGTTGATGACACATAATGATAGTGTTACTGTTTATATGATTCAGGATGAATTTAACACATAATGTGCTTTGTTTAATAGTATTTACACACCATGCACATCTTGATTTAGCTCCAATTCAACAAGATCAGAGAGTAATTTCCTTCAAAACATACACAGTGCACTTAAAATGTCTGTTTTAATGGTTGTTTAACAGACCCAGCAAACACCGTTTCTATTTGATTCACTTTAAATTTCTTCTAGATGACATCGGCCAAGGCATTGGAGTAGATTTACACGATGTCAACACGAGCTGTGAAGCACTTAAAAACAAAGGTTTCAACTTTCACCGCACATTGTTGCAAAAGCTCCCTTTGCATTTAATGAGTCCTTGCTGGCTTGGTGACAAGAGTGAGCAACTTGGAGTGTGTGCTCCAGCTACCCCCCACCATCACCACCCGAATCACTGGCAAGAACATCTAAAGCCTCAGGCGGACTTCAAACATCTCTCCAGACAGAATAATGCGAAGGGCCTGCGGCAATAATGAGGGCCGAGATTCGAGAATTAAAGCCTTGCATAATTGTTACATAAGCAGCAAAAGAGAAGGAAATTGATGCATCAAGACCCGGCCGGAAAGTGGAAGGAGAAGTTGAGGAAGTGCAGGGGCTTTGTGTGTTTTGTGGTGCTGTTATCTGCGTGTGACAGGCCAACCACTGATAACATACGAAAATATGTCGAAACATTCTCCTCATCAGATGTCACTGGCAGCTGATGGGACTATGTTAGAGACATTATGGGGTTAAAAAGAATTAAACGAACCAGGTATTCCCAGTGAAGCCAAATTTGGCTTTCAGGAACCTTGTCCTTTCTGTGGAAACATGCAACACTGGACCAAAATCACCAGTTCATGGTGTACAGAACCATTCCAATGTTGGATTTTTCTACATA
>CAEGAF010082711.1:0-18057 GCA_903067075.1 Micropoecilia bifurca | reverse complement strand
TATACTGCTCACAAAATTAAAGGGAATACTAAGATAATACTGTTGAAATGTATTCAGCATTTTTATATGTTTATTTTATGTAAATTCCAGGTGGAAAGGGCTTCATGTTTACCATGTCATTGATGGTAGACATGAAGGTGAATACATTTCAACAGTATTAGTTTAGTGTTCCCTTTAATTTTGTGAGCAGTGTATATAAATATATATGCACATTAAACAGCAGTCAGAGAGGTGGTGTTTCTTTGTGATTTTTGGAAGTCTCTCCAAGCCTTTTACTGAGGCTCTGGTGTCAGAATCAGCCGTGAAGTGATTAGTATTTTATTGATGAGCTCCTGAAGTGGCAACTGTGGGAAATTGGATCTTTGATCTCCTGGAGTTTGGAGAAAATATATCCTGAGTGGTGGAGCTCTCCAGGTGGATCACCCCACCCCCTCCTTCATCTTACGCAGTGCACAGCGCATGCAGACCCAGACTGATGTGCGGATTTTTGATTACCCCCCATCCCTCTGCCCCACCACCACACCAACCCCATCTCTGAAAACACACATGTTTGTTTAGGATGTTTTCACTCCTGACTCTCCGTGGAAATTCATTAACAAAATTGCATATTTGTTTTAAACTTTAACCAATCACTTTGATATGCTAATTATGGTGTAATTTAATTTGAGCCCTGTAATGATGATGCTGTTATTATGGACATAAATGATGCAGTTAAGCTGAGAGTAATCTCATTTGCATACTGTACATGCCAGTAAATTAAGCCCTTTCCTGCATTGCTTCAGCTTTAATTTTCCACTCCTTTTCACACGGCGTCCCTCAGCTCCCTGCGCCTAATAGCAAGCTGGCTTGTTTGATGTGGAGAGCTGCTTCTTCGCACTAAATCACGCCGTCACAATATGTAATACATAAAGGCTCTCATTATAACTCTAAGTGCTCTTTTAAGAAGTTACTGTTAATAAGCAGGCAAGCTTTTTTGTGCTTCATAGTGATGCACAAAAACAGTTTTTTTCTTTTCCCTTCACCATAATCATCTTCAGGACTCCTTAATGTGCCTGTAAGAAATAAAAACTATCATGCTTGTAATAATGATGTAGTGGGGAATTGTTAAAAAGCTCCTAATCAGATTGTATATATCTTTGTTCATGTGTTGATCACATATCTCTCAAAGAGGTGGTTGTGTTTTGATATCCTCACTTTGAAAAAAAGATGAAGGGTTTTTCTCTGCTTCTTTTTTTTTATTAAATATTTATATTCTTTAAAAAAATCTAATTAAAAACATTTCCTTATTGTATGTTTAGCACAAATAAATTGGCCTCTTTGTCCACTTTTTTTTGATGTGCGTATAAAAGGAGCATGTTTCTTGCATGGCTGGCCTTGATAAAGGCTCCTGTGTCTTCATTAGTGAAGCAACACTCAGCGGCGTCCCGATTGTCTGATGTTTTGCAGTGAGAAGGTAAACATGTTTGTCGTACCGGCCGTGTTTACGCTGATCAAACACTTGAGGTGGGAAGCGCTGAACGTTATCGACTGCAAGGTAGGAAGGTCTGAACTTTGACTTTTAAGCTTTTTGAAGATGGCTTACCAGAGGAGGATGCTTTATGGTTCTTTTAACGCCGACAATGCGTTCAGTAGGGAATGCTCCTGTCATGAAGAATATTATTTTTGCTGCCAGCCAATTTTCTCTGTTGGTCTCTAATTGGTTACATAAATTGCAGGCTGTTGAGGGTGAGAAATGTTGCAGTGTCACATGGTATAATCTTCACCCTTATTTACCAATTCATTAAGATTCATTGATGCAGGATTGGTGAGAGGAAATGACAGCATAAATCAGGCCTCCAACATAATGACCCTAATCAGTCGGGAATTGCAGAAAATGTCATGATAAACTATGTCCTTGTATTAGTGCCACTGTACGTCATCATTGTGCTGCTTTATGAGTGGGACGCATCATTCTGACACGGGCTGTATTTAACTCACTCCCTCAACCCCCAAAAAGTAGAAGTTGTTAAAACCTGATTCTATTAAACTGCTGAAATTCATGTAAGGTATTTGGAATTGAGTCCCCCTGCCTTTTATCTCCACTTTAACTGTACAATGGAAATCACAAACTTCCATTCCTTTTTAACCCTTTGCTCCTCTCTCTATGGGATCATAAGAGGCTTTTCAGGCTTTAATGACCGCGATAGGAGGGGTTAGTGCATGTGTCTATGCAACACATTCTCACTCCATAGTCTTCATATTTGGACACTTGGTCAGGTTCCCCCTGCATCCCTTCTCGTCATTAGTTGACTTTCAGGATTCTCTCATTGAATGCTGTAGCGCTCTGTAAGCATCGGAATTTGATGACCTGCCAACAAAGAGGATGAGTATATTCTCATTTTTTGAAAGGCATAAAAAATGCCTCAAACCATCACAAGCAGCTATGAACTGTGGGTACTTGTCTGGATGAGGACTTAGCAGAAATGCAGAAATTGGACCCAAAAGGGTTGGTGGGAAATCCTGCCTGTTGAGAATTCAGACACACTACACACTCAAAGGGATGTAACTGGATGGCAATGATGTCAGCTTGTTGTTCTTCTTGGATTTTTTGGCATCTGGGATCATGTAATCATGACAGATAATACATCCTTATTCTTCTTAATCATTTTTATTAAGCTTCTTTTTCTCATTATTAATAGATTAATGGCTGACTGATCCTATATCACGATCAGTCAGATTTGTCTCATCCCCGCAGAGTTTCTTGTTCTATGTGTTTTCTGTATGCAGTAGGGCTTGTGGCAAACGAAAAACTGGACGTCTTTTGGCTCTCTGTCAACAGTTAGTTTCTTACTGGCACTCTTTCATCAAATGTACCAATCTGAATATTATGCTTTTTTTCTAAACCTTTGTGTTGCATTACAAATGTTCACTTTAGGAACTATTATTCGCAACCTTCTAAGATTATTATTTCTTTTTCTATTTTCATGGGAGGTTATTTATTATCTATATTAGCCTTAGTAGTTGTAAATACCTGTTTCTGTCTATGCTTACTTAAAAATGTAGACTTCTACTTTAACCCAACATTTCCACTCAAAGAATGTTTTATACAGTTCAGGGTTCCTGTTTTCAGCTTTAAGTCCTGCTTTCTTTCACTTTCTCATAGCTTGAATGAACCACAGATTATCAAAACGATTAAGCAGGGCAACTTTTTGGAACATTTGACCTTCGTTTTACCTGCTGACCTTCCACCTCTTGCTTAAAAATACAACTTACAGATGTGCTGTGGTGGCACAAGGGGATAAGGCACAACCCACGTACCACAGCTGTCGCAGGTTTGACTCCCGACCTGCCTCATTTACCACATGTCTTCCCCCTCTCTCAATACCCACCTTCCTGTCTGCCTACTTTCAAATGGAGGCCACTAGAGCTGACAAAACACCATAAAAACAATATACAAAAAAAATACAACCTACATGAACTCTCCTTTCCTCATATCTCTGGCTTCTTTTTCAAAAACACATTCCTAATATTAATAACAGGCTGTTTTTATTCTTCTTTTTGTAACAGCTTCCTCACTGAAGAGGGTTGTTGTCAGCCTGACACCATTTCTAATTACGGTGGTAAAGACCAAACCATACAACTGATTCCAGTTACCACAGCGGAAACAACAAAACATAGTCAATATATGTCACAGAGTTGAGGACTTACTCTACTGTAAGTAGTGGTTAATTTTGTGTAGAGATGTAGATTACCACACATGTGTCCCAGTGACTCAACACATCTGCAAATCTATTTTACCTGAAAAATGATTCCGACCAAAAATATGTAAATTTAACATTGTTAAACATGTTGTAAAGAATAGGAACATTTATTAGGCAAGTTCACTACTCTTAGCATGATCGGTTTCCTTCACCATGTTCACAAGAAAACTATTAAACAGATACATCACAGGTTATTTAGTGGATCATCTGTAGGTGCTTTAACCACTCCCATAGGATACATAGGACACGGTACTGTGTGTTTCTTCGGGTGTACATGTGTGACCGATCTAATTGGTAAGATGAGCCTGAGTAAAGCAATGCAATGGGGTTGAGCCTGTGGGCAGGGAAAAAGCCCTCCGCTCCTTCTCGTCTCCTGGAATCTGTCCTCTCACTGCAGTGTTAATGGCCAATGAGCCACATGTGAGCAAGACTATCAAAGTCAGATGAAGGACAGGCACAGAGGAAATGTGTGGCGAACCACTCCTAAAAGAGGCTGCACATCCCAGAATTACTATTCCATTCATGCACAACCAGATTTAAACTCATTAGAGTTCTCTATTTACTCAGTCTCCATCGGGCCCCTTGTACTAAAAATACCATGGCCTGCCTTACTTTGGAACATTCTGTCATTGTCTGAGCACAGCAGGCCTTCACACCGAGCCGCAGCTAAGGGGAGGAGGCAAATGGGAGTTTGTATATTTTCCGAAATTATGCAGCTACTCAGATTCTCTCCTGGAGACCTTCCTTCCACTTTCCTTGCTAATTTATCAAAGCCTGTAGCGTGATAATAGTTTGTTATTCACATAAAGCATCATAGTCAACTATGTCAGAGTGTTAAGTAATAGGTTCAGGTCTAGATTTCACACTGCAGTCATCCTGATGCGATATAAATAAGTGTTTTGTGCATGCTTGCTGTGTTTTGGAGTCTGGATTAGATGAGGGGATTAGATTTAAAAATAAGAAAAAACTACGATGGATTTAAGGTAAGCAAGTCACATCTACCGATGGATAATTGTTGTTTAAATGGAAAATTCATAGTCAAGTTGACATGTACATTGATTTTTCACAGCAACATTTTTTATTTGATTTTCCAACATCTGGTAATTAACAAAATCAGTTTCATCAATTTCAGTTTTGTTTTGTTTTTAAACCAGGAACATGACATTTGTGTTGAGCCTGGAGACATCCTTAGCTTCTTCCACAAACCCAGTGAATAATTGAAGGAGGTAAATGTTTAACATGTTTTTACGAGCTCCTTTCTGTGCTGTTGTGAGGCTCCACTGTTTGTCAGGTGGAGGAAAACAAGACACACAGCTGCTTTGCTTGACAGCGACGCGTTTCTGTTGGAGACCACCGTGCCGACCAGTGCGCCCGTTGATGGGGGTCCTGCTGAGTAGCTGCAGTATGGTGTGTCTGTCAGAAAAAGGACTTTTTGTTTATAGTGACATTTGTCTTGTTGTTTATTCTCGTCAAAGCTGTATTTGCATTAACCTTGATTCCCCGCACCCTCCTGGAATCTGTTTACTCTGCTTGCCCTGCATATCACCTAGGAAATCGGCTGATCATTCCACCTGGTTAATATTAAACGGCTCCTGCAAAGACATGTTTGTTCATAAACACGAACGACAGCTCCTTTTGTTTATTGTAGCCATGGCAGCGGTCACTTATTAAACAAACAGCTGCTGTGTCACAGTGTCCAGGGTCTGGGAACAACTCAAAACTTGAGTTCTTCTTGATTTTTTTCTTTTTTTGTTTGTTTGGTTTTTTTTGCTTTGCTTTGTGCGGTCACTATATTCTCTCACAGTGATAAAACCTGCAGAGTGTGAGAGAGATGAATGGGTTAATTTAGTCTCCTAGGAGTTTGGAGATTATGCCATCTGTCACAACACTCTTAAAGCTATTGAGTTTAAAAACCTATTTCTGGTTCAAACAAGGACCTTTCCAGGACTGGCTAAATTTTAATATGTTTTTGAGACACAACACTGAGTTAAGCTTTCAAACAAAAAATGGGTAAAAGTAACTAACCTCTATTGTTTTTAAGGGTAACAAGCAATATGTTTAAGAAATAGACATATAAAACAATTGTTATGTTTCGGTTAAAATCCATATTTAGGGATTAAGAAACATCCTTGTAATGTTGTTTATCATTTTTATTTACAAACAACAAATTGGATTAAAAACGCATATCCAGTGGAGTTATATGGAATTAAGGATTGAATAGCTGAAAGCCACTCCAGATTACAAAAACACTTAGAACTGCTTATTTACTCTCATCCTAAAGTACAAATATACCATCATATGCATTAAAAAGCACAGTAAAAACCATGTTTACACTACTCTACAGTCTTCCTTATCTCCACTCTTGGGGGTGCAGTAAGTCAATTTTAGAGTGGTCAGACAGGAAGGTGGGTAATGAGAAAGGGGGAGACATGGGGCAAGGGTCATCATGTTGGGGCTCAAACCATGGAGGGCTATTTCGAGGACTAAGGCCTCCATATATGGGTTGACCTTTACCCCTACGCCACCACAGCACTGCATAAATACAGCAAGTCTTTGTTGACGTTGTGACCACAGCTAAAAGGCTACTGCTAGCTTAAATGAACTAACTAGTTCTGTGGCATGAACTAGTCATTAACACAATCCACTGATATTGGCATTAGCATTATTATGCTAATGCCAGGATGAAACATTTCAATGAAAGTCAAAATGCCAATAGAGGAATGGTAAGGTGGTCCACAATCAGCATTTTTATGTTAATCTCAGGGTGGTTCTAACTCTACAAAACAACCTTTTGGAGATGATTTCCAAAAAAGAAATAAAATTTAAAAATGTTGGAACAGCTTCCTGTTTTGGCCCCTAAATTCTGCATCTGTTATTCAGCATAAAACTGTAAAGACTCATCCTAAAAGCAGTTGTTGTCACTGATGACGGCTGTGATATCAGTTTTAAAAAAAAACATACAGCTTCTGTTTTTCTTTCTTTCTTCTTCCCTCTCCGGATTCTGGAGCCAAAATATGGTAACAGATAAGCGTCTTGAAAAACCTTGAGAAGAATTATGTTGTTGCACCTTTGGTACACGCCAATGTCTTGTCTAGTCTAGCAACCAAGTCGAACCTAAACATCTTTAAAGTGAACCTTTCCCCATTGTTTCCTCTCTTGTGTCTTTATCTCCCACCCAAGAAATGTTGTGCTTTTGTTGTGAGCTTGTGTAAACAAGCCGTGTGAGAACTCGGTAAGTAGAAGCAGGTGGCTGCTGAGGCTTAACCGTCATGAGCTTTACAGAAAACCAGAACATGGAGAAGGTCAAAGCACAGCTGCACGGGCCGACCTTACCTTGATTCAACCACTGACTTGTTTGAGTTGTCGAATTCCAAGTGAGCATGACCACAGGGAGACCAGCATTAGATTTCCAGTGAGGGGTTGACTGATGAGCTCTTGCCGCTGGCTGTTCTTAACCTTCAACCTGTCTGCTCAGGTGGGAGACACATGTGACTCTTGTTTGTACTGTACTCACCCCAGTTTGAGGCAGAGCAAGAGAAAACAAGCAGTAAACAAACAGAAACTCTTGCCCTCGTTTTTGTTCTTCAGTGTTTGTTCCAAACGGTTGTTCCATTTTGAAGCCAGTTCCCCCCAAAGAGCAGAGAGACATCTAGTAATCAGAGGCACAGCCAGTTTTTCTACTTCTACAATTTGTTGCCTAGTTTGAAACATGACTTCCACTCTTTTGTTTTTATTTTTCAAGTTAGAAATGGCAAAGGTTATTAGTACTATTCCTGTGAATATTTTGTAAAACCTTTGTTACTAATAGAACAGATCTTAGTCCATTCAATACCATTTCACAAGAAGTAGTATTGAAAGAAAGTTGATTTTATTGTTTTTTTTTCTGTTCCTGAAACACAAAAAGGAGAATCCTTTTTAGCTTGGCGGTAGAGGACGCCAGTATTTCATGTAAATTCTTGGTATTTCAAATAGTTTAGAAAACCATGCAGAAGATTCCCATAGCCTTTAGCATCACAGATCTTTTTCCTAGAATCACCCTTTGATTCACACTAAAGCCACTCAGAGTGTTTCTTTGCTGATGAAAGCATGTGGTTCCAGTTAAAGTGTTGGTTATTCCAAAAGTGAATAACAATATCAGACCCATTTAGCTGATGACTCTGTCTAGCCTTTTGGAATTGCTTGGAGTTCCAATGTCCCGCAGCCATATTCACTTCCAAAAGCTGGCTATGGATCTGCTGTTGGGTTTCTCCCAGTGGGATGTGCATTGACCACCTCCAGATGGAGGCATCTTCAAGGAATCCTAATCAGCATGGATGAGCTTGAAACACCGCATTTTGCTTGTCGCTGTGAGATCGCTGCAAGTTCTAGAGAAACTCATCCATGCATTTATCTTTAGTCACATTGATTACTGCAACAACAGTGTCTTAACAGGTCTGCCTCAAAAATTGCCTAGACAGCTGCAGCTGATCCAGAATGCTCACATTCTTACTAAAACTAGGAAGATAGAGAACATCACTCAAGTTCTAAAGTCAGAGCTCAGAGGTTAAAATAAATCACCACTTATAAAGCACTGTTGCCACTGTATCAACCTTTCAGACCATTCAGGTCTTCTGGTTCTACTTTGCACTACAGAACCAAACATTGAGAAGCAGCTTTCAGTTTCTATGCACTGCAAATTTGGAACAAACTTCCAGAAAACTTCAAAACATCTGAAACACTGCATTCCTAAGATCCCTTGTGAGGATTTGGATTTTGTGTGTATTGTTTCAGTTTATTGAGTCTCTGTGTTTTGATTGTTTTCATCTGTCCCTTGTTTCCCCTGATTATATCCCTGTGTATATAACTTCAACTGTGTCCCCTGCACCCTGTCAGATCCTTGTCTTATGTCATTTGTCTTTCCAGTCATGTCATGTCTCTGTTGAGTTCCTCCAGTGCTACCAGAGTGTGAGTTCCTAGATTCATTCTTCAACTGTGCTTCCTGGATTTCTGTACTCTTGGTAGTCATCATTAAAACCACCATTTTTTACCATAACCTGGATTCGCTGCCTCTCTACCTCACCTCAAACAATCCACAATTTGTGACATCCCACATGGTTAGAGTTGCCCTTGATTAGTAGTAAGTATCGATAGTATTGATCAACATATTTATTTGCTTGATGATATAATGTTTATTGCTTGTTTCATTCTTGTTGACTTATATTTTCATGTTGTAAAGCACTCTGAAGAGCTTTGTTGCTGAACTGGGCTATACAGATAAACTTGACCTAATTCTGACTCAACACTTCCACTGGATGACCAACCTTGTTTTAGCCCATTTTATTAGAGATGTCATTCTTTCAATTTACAGTCGATTCATATCCCATAATACAGGTGAATGACTATAGAAAGACCAGCAAATTTCACTGTACCATTGCATCCTAGCAAGTGACACCAAGACACTTGAACTGCTCCACCTAAGACAGAGACTAATCCCTGACCCGGAGAAAGTAACCTTCATTTTTCTTGTTCAGATCCATGACTTAAGACCTACGGACTTTCTTGAATCACTACCTTAGTGTGGTTTAGAGGTTCAGTTCCCCTATGATCCTTCTGTCTGGGAGATTTGTCTTCTGGTAGGGTTTACTGTTACAAACACGGTTAATTGAAGTGGTAAGATAAAGAGTGCCTCAATGATCTTGATTAATGACAGACCACAACATAGACTAGATCTTTAGGGAGAAACTTTAGGGTTGGGTGTCATGAAAGCTAAGCTGGGGAGGGACTTGGCAACCTTACTGTATGTATGGCTTTGAAAACATGATAGAGAAAACAGGTGTTTGTGTTATATCATATAAATACAGAGAGAAAGGGTTCTCAAAAACTTGCATAGTTTGAGAATTTTAAAAGTACAGTATGAATAAAAAAATGCTTCTGTTACAAGTATTTTGAAGATATTGTAATATACCAATAAAAGTTCCACTGGCAAGTTTGCGTGAAACTATTATTTATTAATATGTGGATTTTCTTTTCCTCCCATACGGATTTAACAAAATGTTCAGTTTGAGATTACACCACTACATTATTGCCACTAGAGTTATTTTTTTAACTATTTACATATCCTTATCAGTGTTCCAATAACTCTGGAAAGGATATATATTTTCTCCACCCCACCAAAAAAAAAACTAAAAAACAGACATGCACCATTAATAATAATAAATGTCTCCCTTTGTGCATTGTGTTGTTTTCAAATGTGTGTGCGCAAAGTATGTTTTGTCACCCCAGCAGCTGCACCCCCTTTTACACAGACTGCTTGACCCATAATTATAGCTTAATGTAAGTGTGTTGTTAAAACAGATCAGACAGGAAAATTTAGAGCCTTTTGAGTCATCAAATACAAGAATATCCACTGAAATGAAGTGAAAATAAATAGGCAGATAAACAAACGTCACATGGTCAAACTGCCCCTCGCCTCAGTGCTTCACAGATTAACACCATTATCAGCGCAGCTCTCTAATAAGGCTCTTTCCTATCTGCTTGATATTTATGATGGATAATACCCTTTTTCTCATTCTCATTTTCTTTTTTTCTCCAAATTTTTTTTCATTTGTAATATTGCAGCTTTGAATTATTCTGTGGTGAAATTAATGAGAAAGTAGATTTATGGGTTTCATTTGTTTGTCAATTCGAAAATTAATTGGGTGTTAATTTTAGCCGTCCCCTCATCAGTGCCGCTTCCAAGCTCGCATGCATTACTTTGCATTCATTGGAGCCGTTCTCTCCTTCATTGTGGGTCACTAGTTTTTGCATACATTAAAATAGCCCCGTGGCTCATTCTCTTGATTACTTTTGGAGATGCCGTGCATTTACACCTTTCCGTTACAATTATGAAAAACTCCCTCCACAAAACGACAGTGAATGTATAATAGCCATTGCTTTTGGCTCTTTTATGTAGCTTCAGAAGAAAAAAAGGGAGGCCCTGTCCTTTTTCTCTCTTTTTGCCTTTATTTGAAAAAGTAAGTGCAGGTACATGGTCTATCTCAAATGGATTTTATTCTACCAGGATCATGTGTTTTTCTAATTGGTCGTGAAAGGCCTCGTAGATAGAGTCGGTGGCCAGCTATATTCCAGCTGCTCCCTTTGTTTTTTTTGTTTGTTTTTTTTTTTATCTCATTTTGAAGCGAGGCTGTGCCAGACTAGAGGGGTGAATTAGGTCAACATCTGTCTGGGGTGGGAAAGAGGTGGGTGAAATTGGGTGGGTGGGTGAACGAAGTCCATCCCAGACATCGGGACCAGTGGGATGGGTCTGAGCTGCACAGACTGGCCCCAAAAGCGCAGGGGTGTCATGACACACAACTGAACCAGCAGAGGCAAAAGTGTCAGATGACTTAGTTGGTTCTGCTTCTTGCAAGTGGTGCTTCTAATGTAACGGAGATGTAAACCTCTATGCTCTTTAGTTATGAGTTTTTATTTGGAGACAGCTTTTTTTGTGTAGAACCACTAGTTGTAGTTCAGCCATTTCCCCCTCTGTGCAGCACCGACATCCGTTTACCAGTTTCAGGACCCGACCAGAACCCCTCAGTGTTATTACCTTGACAAATAATGAGATTTGGTTTAAAACAAGCTTTAATGCCAAAAATAATAAAATGTTACAAGTCATACAAATGGAGTAGAAACAGAGCGACATTCACCATTCTGCTTATTACACCCTGGTGACACCAAATGAAGCAAAGATTGTAGCATTAGTTCTGCTTTTATTCTCCCCATTCCTCTCTAAGGGGTGTCGGCCTGTTTAATCAGTTTTTGTTTATGTGTGACTGTCGCCAGTTTTATATGTTATTGGCATGCAAGCGGGAAGCTGTGTGCATGTAAGCAGATATAAGAGACAGAGGAAGGACAGAGAATCATTTTATCCATAACATGATTCAGAGCTGGGAAACTGAACAAGGATGTAAACACCTCTTTATCAGGTTTATTTCTTTTGTTAGTTTTACATCCAGATCTCTTGTCTCACATATGCTCTGTAAATATTCTGGTGCGACAAGTTGTCAACCTCAATTTCCTGTCTGTCAGTCTGAGTGTGGGTCCCTGTGGTGTCTAGAAAAGTAGAGGCCTTCATCTTGTTCAGACCTGATCTGATCAGATCTGTACCCGAGTGTTTCGAAACTCAGAAATGTGTGTTTTGCTCCATTTTCACACACTCACATAATGAGGTCCAGTATTTTAAGGGCATTTATTCTGCTTCATATAAATAATTAATCAGCTACGTTAATTTGCTTCTGCTTGACTTGATCAGCTTCATTAACTGTCTTGAAATTGGGGAGGCTAGATGTGCTGCAGCGAAAAAGGTCTGCAACTGGCACACAATAGCTGTAAATCATCCCGCTGATTTTAGGAACACAGGCGCAGAAATACATACGCTGGTGTCACTGGCACTTTCCCTAGACAATGAACAGGGAGGCATGTCTGTCTGGCTTTTCTATATATCCAAAAGACATCACAGGATGTAACAAATATCTCTACATTCTCTTAACACTCATAACTTCTGGCACATTTTCTACATATTGCATTCATTTATGCTTACAACTACACAGCTAGTGTTTATGTGTGATCCTCTGGAGTTGGATTAAATTATGGAAGACAACATTTCTTCCTACTCAGCAAGGGTTACTTAATATTTCTACTTTTTTGCTGTTAATTGAGCACCCCGTCCTGGACTCGGCATGTTTTTCACGTGGCTTCAGATTGGATGTTTCTCAAGGAGATCCTTTGGCAGGCCTCACACAGTGGCCCTGTTTCCCATTAAAAAGCCATTCTGCTGCGGTTCTTCTGGGATCCATGCGAGTAAATATATCCATTTCCATAGAAAGTGTTTAGTTTTTGGAGCTGCAGTGTTTTCTTGGGCTCCTCTACTCTCCCTCAACTCAGGTTGGGTTCCTCTGTGATGTGAGCTCCACCACCAATACAGCCCAGCAAGAACTGTATTATGAAGAACACAAACAAAACCTGAGTCCCACTTGAATGTGTCAGTCTCACTGTGAACAGGGTTACAAAGAAAGACAGCCATTTAATTGAGCTTTTAGAGGCAATGTGAGAGTGTGTGAATGCCTTATTAAACAAACCAGGCTTTGGTGTTTCCGGTGGCATGGGCAGGGGCCAGGTCCTCACGAAGTCCTCTAAAACACTCTGATAGTGTCATGGTGGGTGTGATTGTATTAACCCACATGCAAGAACACAGGCAGGAAAAACGGAAAAGTTTAACAGGTTTATTGTGAGGCTGGGGAAAGGACTGGTTCGAGCGGCGGGCTGCGGCACCAACAGCGCAGGGTGTAGTGGTAAGTTACGCCTAGGAGGGATTATTTAACTGAGAAGGGAGCAGTGGCTTGATAGAGCCGGAGTGGCAGCGTACCGGGACGGACAGGTTGTCCAGGGATCGGCGAACATCTGAGCGGGCAATTTGCCTTGAGCGAGCTTCACAGAGGGGACTCTGGCATCTGGCGGGTAGGTCCTGCCAGCGACACAAGAGGCGAAAAGGAGTGGAGGTCAGAGCCAGATGCAAGGTTGATCTGGTTTTCAAAAACTAGTTCACAATCTGGCGTCGAAGTGTTGGCAAACCGCTTCTTTTAAGCTGCAGGTAGAGGTGTAATTGCTGACCGGTGTATAGATGACGCCATAGGTCCGTCCCCCATGCAGCTGTCTCCAGGACTCCACCTAGAGGAGAAAAAACAACCCCAACTTCCGCCCAGAACCTAACAGGTAGACTGTTGCAGTCATCTTGGATTTAAGAAAGCAGAGTTTTCCAACACCTGTAGCGGACAATGCGCCCCAAACCATGACTGACTGTGGATGTTTCACAATGGACCTCAAGGAGTTTGGGTTCAGTTTCTCACCCATCCTCCTCTAAACCCTTGGTCAATGGCCTCGCCCTTCTTCTCTTTGGCACAGTTGAGAACTTGAGCTTCCTACGTTGGCTCAAGTTCAGACGCAGCTTGACCTGGGAAGTGTAACATGTGATGAGTTTTGAAGCTGGGACTCCTGGTTCATTCCACCCTTTCTGGATCTCTGCCAGATTCTTGAATTTTCTCTGCTTGATAACCCATTGAAGTCCATGGTCATCTTTTTTGCTGGTGCATCTTCTGCCACATTTTACCCTTCCACTAGACTTTACATTGATATACTTGGACACAGCACTCTGTGAACAGTCAGCCTCCTTGCTTTGAGCTTAGTAGATGATTAATGTATCACACTAAATTTACAACATTCATGCCTTCTAAAATTTGGGCTGATTTCTTCACAGTATTCACATTTTTTGAATTCTTGTTTTTGTAAGTTTTATGATCTGTAAGCCCAAATTATGCAACAATAAACAAAGAAATACTTTTAATTGTTTAAACTATGGCTCCTGAATCTATAACTTGTGAAAGTTGAACGTTTTTTCCAAGAATTTTAATTTTTTTGGAAAGGCTCTGTACATGAGAAACTGACCTTTTCTACCTCTGCAAAGGTCTGAAAACCAGCCACTGGTGTGAATGTGGGTTTTGTGTTATTATTAGTTAATTTATTAGTTAATCTTGTTGCCTTGATTACTTCCCCTGTGTATTATACTTACCTGTCTCCTCCGTTCCCCCTGGTTCCTTGCTGTTGTCATAGATGTATTGATGCTACTATTGTGTGCTGACCTGAGACCTTGTTTGTGTCTCGTTGCTCACGTGGTTCCTGGCTTTGTGCACTTTGTGGACATTAAACACATTTCTCCACTTCATCCTGGATCTGACAGCATCAGTCCTCATCATCACAAAGCTGCTTCATGAAACCACTGTCCTCTTTTGCTCTGCAATGAGATGGGGCTGACTGGCAGGTCACGTCTCCACATGTGCAATTAAAAATAGTCAACTTAACAACTTTTCAGACAAAAGAATAGCATCAGCCAAAATTGGAATCTGTAGGTGAGGCTTTTTAAACATTAGTTACTGGCCAGGAAACTACGAGGGGCCGTTTAGGACAAAAACTATGTTTTGTCTCTCACACACTACTAAAGACTCATACACACATACACATAAACCATACAGACATACTATTCTAAATGATGAAGTCCTACAAAGGGTGTGGGTTTTAATGTTTTTATCTTTTTTAATCCTTTTTCTTTTTAAAAATTCTCTGTCTTTCTAACTGTTTATTCAATGTCACATGCTGTTTTTATTTTAATTATGTAAAGCACTTTGAAATGCCTTGCTGCTGAAATGTGCTATACAAATAAAATTTGATTGATTGATTGATTGATTGAATGGTGGATTGAAAATGTATGTGAACTAACACTCAGCTGAATGAATGAATGAATGAATGAATGAATGAATGAATGAATGAATGAATGAATGAATGAATGAATGAATGAATGGGGTGAGACTTGTATTTGTCTGTGTGAGAGTTGCCACGGAAGAGGCAACTCTCAAAATTTGGTATAAACGCGCATGTGTTGATACCACCGTGAAGTTAACTTCAAGTTGGATGTTGGAGCTCCACGGTGTAAACGGCGTTGAGCTCAAGGTTGATCTGATTTATGAACGCTAATTTCAGAAAGCCGTTCTCTACTACTCCCTCCTCAAGCACTCAACGGTTCACTTACTTAGAGCTTAAGTGAACCTCTGAGTGTTGGAGGGGACTGGAGCTAATGCTGGAGTAAGGCGTTAGCTCCGTGAACTTCAAGCTAACTTCAAGTTAGCTTGAAGTTAACTTGACTGTGGTATCAACGCATGCGCGATCTGATCATACAATTACGATCCTGGGTGGGTCTTACTCCGACTTTGAGATGAAGCTCCTTCTCAGAGCTGCTGTTAAATGAACATGAACTACAGAGGTGGAAGCTCTGTGAGCGACACCCCCCCACTCAGCTCCTTCAGACTAACCAGCAGCAATTAGCAAACACTTGGTGGAATTGCTCTGTGTAACTGCTCTGTGTTATTTCGGATTTTGCTTCATGACTTCCCATTGTAACGACTGTTTCCTCTCCTCTTTTTTCCTCGCAGGTTTTTAAGTCATGATGCAAGACTCCACCACTGAAACGGTGAGCAATGGACCAGCCAATCAGGATGGAGGTGCCAACATGGATGGTGTACTCCGGGAGGGAACGCCTAAAAGTGCCACACCTTTGGTGGACGTGACGGCTGCAGACCTCCTGCATCTCCAGCAGCACCAGGTACACCCCACGCACCGCCCCACGCACCGCCCCATGCACCGCCTCATGCACCGCCCCACGCACCGCCTCATGCACCGCCTCATGCACCGCCCCACGCACCGCCCCACGCACCGCCCCACGCACCGCCCCACGCACCGCCCCATGCACCGCCTCATGCCTTCTGTTTTCAAACCTGTCTTCACTTTATCGAGCCACGTCAACAGCAGGCCCAACCTACTGCTGAAAGTGCCACTTAATAATTAATCCCTCCTCCCAGTACATCCGGCACGTAAACACATTATTATTATTTATGTATATTGAGGCCTGTTTTGAATATTTTAGGAAGGGGAAGTGCTCTTTTCTGTGTGATTGTTTGGTTGCCAGTGTGTTTATCCTTGCTCGGAGCATCTGCATCTTAATCAAATATTGATCATCATGTTCAGACATATTTTAAGCTTGTAGGTGCTACAGGATTCTGTAGACAGTTATGAAATGATCACATCCAATAGGATGACAGCCTTTTTCCTCTGGCTCGTTGTAAACAAGCTTCACACTCAGACGCCATGTGGAGACCCATGGTGTCGTTGAAGCTGAAGCTCAAATGGAAGACTTAAGATACATAGACAAGCTCTTTCTGTTGGTGTCAACGTTATATGTGGCACACGACAGTGTGTTTAAGGAAACAGCACTGAAAAGATCACCGTGTCTTCTGCTATCTTGGTCTCTGATATATTCACAACGTGGGTTGTTGTCAGGAACTGTTTGGTGATGATGCCCAGGCTCTCTGCTGTTGTCTGTTGTCACAGCACATCCATCAGTGTGTGTAACAGTCCCGCAGCACAGAACATGGAGGAGGGGGGATGGTAGTGGAGCAAAGCAGTGACTCAGTGTTATCATTTATCAAGTTCCAGGAGAGCAATTTTGGTATTTTGATGATGATAATAGATAAAGTACCCTGTATGATTATTGTCCCTGGTTAGGACTGCATCTATTTCTTGTGGAAAAATATTCCATGTTCAACAGAATCGTAAAAAAATAAAGAGGCTAAGAAAGGTAGATTTTAAATCTTGGATTTCAAAATTTTAATGATGCCAAAAATATTCCCACTGCTGTAAACTAGTCTGCTGTTAACCAGCAGACTAGTTTACAGCAGACTAGTGGAAAAGCGCCTTTAGTGAAACATTGAGTAGAGTGTGTGTGGGTCAGCCTTTATAAAGACCACAATGTGTTCTATTACTCTTTTTCCCTTGTATTTTTATATGGGAATCATTCATTGACTCATTTGGATCTGCATCATAGCAGCTGTCATGATTTTCTAATATATAATCACATAATCTCAAGAAAACCATTTTCCTGTTAGTCACATTGTCTGTCTTGCAGCAGGTGAAGCTTTTTGTAGCAAGGATGGGCCAGTGTGTATCCGGCTCCTTGGGATCCTCCTGATCTCCTCCCATCCTCTCTTAGATCCCAATCCTTGATCTCACCTCCCACATATCCCTTTTTCTCCAGCTCCAGTCGTCAGTGAGAAAAGCACAGCCATACTGAATGCATTACCGCAGTAGTCACACAAAACCATGGATAAAATTTCAATAACTTCAGGCCACAGTTGAGTAAAGAGTTGCACTGAAGTCTAATTCCTGTTGACTTTTCCTTCATTCTTTGCCAGGGGCTCTCTCTAATATGCTCCATAAAGACAATGGGGTTACAAATTTGATAAATGTGAGGCAGGAAGGCGGAGGGAGAAAAAAGGGGATTTGAAAGTGGCCTATGCAGGCCTGTTACGATAAACAATAAATTAATTACTCGCACGATAAATTAAAATGATCGACCTCATTTTAATTTATCGGCTTTATTGTCTCTTCCTGCCTTTTTCTCTTTCTATTGATCACAGTGAATGGATAAGGCTCAACTCCGGTCCTCTCCACTGACCCTCCCTTAGTCTAATGTCCAGTGCACATTACACTTGTTGTCGGCCCATTTTCAAACCCTGAGACACATTAGCTGACAGAAATCCCAGGTATAACGGTTCGATCGGGTTCATGGTGTCGTGTGGTGTCCAGCCACATGGGCACAAAATAATGGCTGCAAGTCCAGTTAACTAAGTTTTAAAATCAGGCATTAATCAATGTTTTACCAGGGGCGGAGCTAGACTTTTAAAGGTGAGGGGCA
>CAEGAF010082707.1:0-31875 GCA_903067075.1 Micropoecilia bifurca | reverse complement strand
TTACATGCATTTGTAAAGTAAATAAAGTGAACCAAGTACCTGCTCTGAATAGTTTGATACCTTTTTAACCTTGACACTTAACATCTGAAGGAATCACTCTAAGCCTGATGACCTAATCACTCTCCCTGCGAAGCAAGCAAGGTGACAGTTGGATGTTACGATACTTACTGATGAATATCAATTTTTTTCTAGGAAAGAAAATATCAATATATATCGCAAAATCGATATTATTACACAGCCCTAATATTCTTCGCCTTCAGTTTGGCGTATAAGCAGCTTGAGGCAGAAAGCTGTGCGTCCGTCTGGAAGGTTCTGCTGTTGATGTGGTACTGTTTGCCTGGTAGCAACAGTACCACACTCCAGACACACTCCAGACGCCTTTTAAACCTCTGATCTTAGCTGCCACTTTGCCTTTTCACTTATATTTCAGTTTTTAACAGATCCTTTTTTTAATCTCTTACTGGAGTAACTATAAGGTTTATTTCTGGTTTATGGGTAACGTTCCTAATAATTTCAGGGTTTTTTTTTCTGGGCTTCTGCAGACATGCTTCAGCTCATCAGCAATCAGGACATGGAGTTTGGAGGACTCTTTGACCCCACTCCCTTCTCAGGGAGCCCTTCCACCCAAGAGATGAATGCCTTGCCCCAGACCATCACCTCTGTTTCCCCTCCTGCCACCACACCCACACCTTCATCCACCACCACTTCCTCCATCCTGAGCAGCAACCCCCACTTAGACGCCCTGTTGGGGCCGCCCATCAGCCGCAGCTCCTCGGCCCCGGACAAGGCCTTCCAGCCCGCCACCTTTCAGCAGTCTCCCCTGGCTCAAGTGGCCAGCACTGCACAGAGGCAGCAGCAACCGTCGTTGAGCCAACAGGCTCAGAGCCTCAGACAGCCCCTGGTGGAGCAGCCCCAGCCGAACGTCAGCCCGCCTGCCGCCGCGCAGGCAGCAGCGTCGTCCCCTCACGGCTCGCCAGGTCCAAATCCGGCGTTCGGCTCCCCGACACAGACACTCTTCACATCCCCTGCGCCTCAGACTGCGCCTCAGACTGCGCCTCAGCCCCAGGCACAACCTCAGGCCCAGAGCAACTTTCAGAGCCAAAGTAGCTTCACGGGTAAGTCCTCTGCAGGGTGACGGAACGTGTCGGAAGAGAAAGACGTGTAAGCTCGAAAAAAGCTGGAAAGTCAGAAATTTGCTGTAAGGGAAAAGTTGTTCAGATATTTTTCAGTGCAGTTCCACGATCGTTTTCTTTGTGTGTCAGACTAATATCCATCACAAATTGACGTTCGCAATGTTTTGGTTTGCTCTTTAATGTGAGTTAAAGAAAAAAAAAGTTGTCCCTATGTCACCGGTGTCTCAGGATGGGCTTATTTGAACGAATGCTGTACGAATTGCTGTGTTAATGGCTCAGACTGGCTGGTGTTGTAAAGCTGCTTAATTACATAATAAGCTCTTCGAGTGCTGTCAATTTATCCTCTGCTCATGTCTGCTTAATAGTTTGTGTTCATTTTAATAATGTTGACATTTGTCGTGTGTCTTCTGCTACAATCATTAATTAGATGTTGAGGTGTGATATTGCAACTTATTTCTGTCTAATAGCCCTGGCTAAATAAATGTCGCTAACTATCATCAAAGTTCTGCGTTTGCACAATACCCTCTGCAGATATAGGGTTCAGCAGCTACACAGTAGCTACACAGCTGCTACACAGTAGCTACTGTGTAGTGTGTTATACATGCATATGCAATAATTAGTTTAGATTACGCGTAGAAGCAATTCTCTGATTCACTGATTTAAGCAGATATTCTGAGGGGTTCACTGGGGTTAGGATGATGTAGTTCTTTTTTATAGTTCTTTTTATTATTATAGGATTCAATCCTTTTTTTTTATTACCGCATGGCTAAAGTCTCTGACTCAGGTGCGGTTTGGCACATGTAACCGTTATCTCGGTTTTATGTGATAAGAGCAGGTATGGAACGACTCACTGAAATTTCTAAATAGGTAAAAGGTTATCTTCAGTCTACACACTTATTAACAAATTGTTTTATGAAATTATAGGCTCAGTTAGAATATTAAATAGTAAATACGCTTATGCTTCTTGTGTCACCGCATGAAGTCCTTCATCTGTTACAATAACCCAATGGCAAGAAATTAGCATTTCTGGCTTATGTCTGAATTACTTTCATGGTGCTTTTCTTTCATGTTTCGCAATGTCAAGATTTGGGATTTATGATGAATCACTTTCTACGTTAATTTGACTTCTGTTAGTCTTCAGCCTTCCGGAGACAGTGATAATCTGATTGCTAAATAATAAATATGTATTCTGGCCAAACTGTTCGAATATTTCTCACCTGATGTTCAGCTGATATTTTTCCAACTGCTTTCCACCCCAAATAACAACAGGAAAGTTTTACAGCTGCGGGCGAACCTCTGCTTTCTGTATTTTTAGACCACCTTCGTCCAGGTCTGCTTCAATTCTTCGTGCTTGTTAGCATAATTCTTATGCTAAAATGACACATTTTTAGAAAACTACAACTTTTTTTATATAGACAAGCTTTTTGTTAAATGCACCTCTTACTGCTGTTTCAGCTTGTTTTTCTCAAACTTTTTAAAGCACTTTGTGATTTTTCTTTGTGAAAGGTGCTATATAAATAAAGTTTACTCACTCGCCACCTTTCTTTTAGTGAAATAAATGATAGGCTTTTTAAAGAAATGATAAGATAACAAAAGATTACGATAAATACTTTGTAGTCGGTGTAAAGGCATAAAAGTTTTAGCATTTGAATTGCTTCCATCCGCTGATTCTTTTTCACAAAACCTTTGCCGCCTTTAGACTTTGCTTGATTGCTAGTGTTGATGTGCCACATGTGCAGCACTTCAGCTGCAATAAAAAATACAGCAAACACCCATATTATTTCATCTGAAAGAAAAAAAAAGTATTAAAGTGATATTTTATCGAGTTTAACCTGCTTGGTTTAACGGCGCTGTCACTGTTTTTGCAGCCGTCAGTCCCAGCAGCCTGAGCCCTCCAGCCACCAGCTTATCGTCCTCGCCTCCAAGCGTCCAGTCAGTGACCATTCAGACCCAGCTTCATGGCCTGACCACTGCCTCCCAGCTCCTGGCCACCTCAGCTAGTCCTCCAACACAGACTATCACAACCCAAGTACAACAAGTGCCTGTAAGTGTGTGAAGCCGCTTCTTGATTTCTCCTGGGCTGGATAAAATATGCCTTGTTTATGGGTCTTTGGTCTGCGTGTGTTTGCATCAGGTGCTGCTGCAGCCCCAGTTCATAAAGGCCGAGTCCGTGCTGCTCACCACTTTAAAGCCTGACCCGTGCATGGTCACAACCATGACCTCTCCTACGTCCCTAGCGACCACCACCAGCGCGGTTCAGAGCACATCCCTGCAGGTAGCAGAAGAGGGCAGATGTCAGTGAAAATTGTGAATTTATCATTCGTGAAAACTTTTCCTGATTTCCATCCGTCTGTAGGCTTTTATGGGTGGGGGTACCATCCTGACCACCGTGCCTGTGATGGTGGACGCGGAAAAGCTTCCCATCAACCGCATCGCCATCGCCGGCAAGCCGTCAGGCCAGCCGCACAAGGGGGAGAAGCGCACGGCTCACAACGCCATCGAGAAGCGCTACCGCTCCTCCATCAACGATAAAATAGTGGAGCTGAAAGACATCGTCGCTGGCACTGAAGCCAAGGTTGGAAACTGTTTATTCTATGCTCTGCTCTGCTATGCTGCTATGATATTTCATGCTCTTGGTTCTGGTCGTAATGTAATGGCTGACCGGTGTAGATGCTGTGTTTGATCTTTTTTACATTCGCGCCGTGTTTTTTCCCTCCTCTCCTTTAGCTCAACAAGTCGGCTGTCCTCAAGAAAGCCATCGACTACATCCGCTACCTGCAGCAGACGAACCAGAAGCTCAAACAGGAGAACATGGCTCTGAAAATGGCAGCTCAGAAGAACAGTGAGCATTTGAACCCTCATCCTGCCTGTGTTCTTCGGCGCGCCGTTAAGCCAGGCTAAAGCCCTCTGAGCTGTTGGTCGACACTCTGACTGTTCTTTTTCTTTCTTCTGCCTCTCAAAGAGTCTCTCAAAGACCTGGTTGCCATGGAGGTGGACACCCAGGCAGAAGTGAAGAACGAGCTGCCCACTCCGCCGGCCTCCGACGTCGGCTCCCCGACCTCGTTCTCGCACTGCAGCAGCGACTCGGAGCCCGACAGTCCCATGGGAGAGGACACAAAGGTGCGTGGCGAACATTTAATTTGCCGGAGCAGCGGTTTTGAAAGCTGTGAGACAGTCAGTTTTTATTTTAGGTTAAATTTACACTAATTGACCTTTTCTGGATCTTCCTTTGCTGCAGTCCCATTTAGGCTTGCTGGACCAATCTGCAGCAGGTGGCGTGGTCGGAGGCATGCTGGACCGCTCCCGCATGGCCTTGTGCGCCTTTACCTTCCTCTTCCTCTCCCTCAACCCACTGGCTGCTTTGCTCTGCTCGTCCGGCAGCAGCTCTGCAGGAAACGCTGCCGACATCACCCCCCATCACGCAGGGAGAAGCGTCTTGGGTGTAGATATCCCAGGTAAACCTGCTGGTTCGACATAGCGGTTGTCTACCAGAGATGGGTTTTTTTTTGCTCGTTACTGAGTGTATCCCTGCTGTCCGTAGCTGAGTCTTGGGGCTGGATGGACTGGATGCTCCCCACCATATTGGTGTGGCTGCTGAACGGTATTCTGGTGTCGGGAGTTCTGATCCGATTGTTGGTTTACGGCGAGCCCGTGACCCGTCCGCACTCGGGATCGTCCGTGCTGTTCTGGAGACACCGCAAACAGGCCGACCTGGACCTGGCCAGGGTAAGATGGTCTGGTTGTTAATCAGCCTTTTGAATGACGATTCATCCATGCCTTACATTCTGTCTTCTTTCCCTTTCAGGGGGATTTTGCTCAGGCCAGTCATAACCTGCGAACCTGTCTGAAGGCGCTGGGTCGCCCCCTGCCCACCTCCCAGTTGGACCTGGCCTGCGCGGTGCTCTGGTCCCTGCTGAGGTTCTGCCTGCAGCGCCTCTGGGTCGGCCGCTGGCTCGCTGCAAGGGCTGGAGGTCTGCGCAGCGATCGCCCCCTGCAGGAGGACGCGTGTAAAAGCAGCCGTGATGCCGCCTTGGTTTATCACCGCCTGCACCAGCTTCACATGACAGGTAGATTTAACAGCACGACTTAGCTTATGTTAATCTGATTTGACTTCTTAAAACTAAAATTTTGATCTATCCTAATGTCGTCATAAATTGCGGATGTTATAAACATTTTTTTTTCTGCGTGTGTTTGTGCAGGGAAGCTGAACGGCAGCCACCTGTCGGCCGTCCACATGGCTTTAAGTGCGGTGAACCTGGCAGAATGTGCTGGCTCATGCCTGCCTGTAGCCAGCCTGGCTGAGGTCTACGTCTCTGCAGCGCTCCGAGTCAAAGCCAGCCTGCCAAGGATCCTCCATTTTACCTCTGTGAGCCGTTATTTCCAAGCTTATATTAATCGATCAAAAGCCTTCAGAGACGGAAGTCGAGCGAACCTCGCTGAACAAAGCTCCGTCTTCTCTCCCGACAGCGTGTGTTCCTGAGCAGCGCCCGCCAGGCGTGCCTGTCGTCCAGCGGCTGCGTTCCTCCGGCCATGGAGTGGCTCTGCCACCCGCTCGGCCACCGCTTCTTCGTGGACGGGGACTGGGCCATTCGCAGCACGCCTAAAGATAGCATCTACAGCCAGGCCGGAAACACTGGTAGGCCACCAGTTACCTAACGTAGCCTAATTTAGTCCATTGAATTGTTTTTTATTTCCCCCCCCGAAAGCTATTCTAAAATAATTTAATTGGCTTGGCGTTCCTATAGTGGACCCTCTGGCCCAGGTGACTCAGGCTTTCAGAGAGCACCTCCTCGAAAAGGCTCTGTACTGCGTCGCCCAGCCGCACGGAGAGAAGAGTCCCAACCAGGCTGACGGGTGAGAAAACACCGGGGGCTTTTAAACATGTCTTCGTTTTTTTTTTTTTTTTTACCAGTATTCATTATTTTTTTTCTAAAAGACACAAAAAGTTTCCCGATTGTGAAAAAGTTCCTAGTAAATGAGAATGTTGGAGCACTTGTTGACCTATTGACTGGCCTCTGCTACCAGGGAATACGCCGACGCCTTGGAGTACCTCCAGCTGTTGATTAGTGCGTCTGACGCCGCCGGGGCAACGTCCCAGTCCTTTGCTATCGGCTCCAATATGGCCACTGTGACAGGTAGGTTCAAAATAATTAGAATATTAAAAGTTTGATCAGACGTTTTTAAAAATAATGGTAATTATGACAACTTTTTGCTTTTGCTTTCTGTAAATGATGATGATTGTCATAGTTCATTATTAATTTAGAATATTCACACTTTAAAAAAAAAAAGAATAAAAAATGCTGGTTAATTTTAACAACATTAATAGTATTAATAAGAATGAAAAGTGGCAAGTTTGTAAATAATAATAATAACCCTATCAAATTAAATAATTAAAATACATAAATAAAACCTTTGCAAATAATAATGCTGTAATCATATAATGTTGTACAATAAAAATATAATCGAGTAATTAAACCTGCCTTTATGTTGAGCAGAATATGCATGAAATATAGTAGTAGTTATAACAGTTATTATTATTTTATTCTATAGAAATATCATACTTTCTAATAACTGCACAGTATTTATTCATGTTGTACAGTAAATTGTAATGATTATTATTGCTGTTGTTATTATTAAGATTGTTTTTAACGCTTTCAGAACTTTTATTGAGAACCTTTATATCCAGTTTCCCCTTTGCGGGACAAAAAAGTCTGATTCTGTTCCATTCTGCAATAATTCAAACAATTGATAAATCAGAATCAAAATTCTAACATTCCTGGAAAATCACGAAAGAAAAATGGCTTTTAATTGAACTCCTTAATGCATTGTTTTATTTGGGTGTTTTTTTACTAAATCAAATAACCAACAAAGTACATTTATACTGTTTAGAAATAACATTCCACTCGACTTTCACCCCCGCAACACATCCTTTTGTCTCCACTAATCTAAGCTTAAAAGAAAATAAAGAAATTTAAAAAAAGGGAACCCGGTAAAATGGAGGCACGCCGGATTGCTTCATTTATCTTCAGCACTGTCAAATCTGTGATCACCTTGAAAGGAGGAAGGGAAGCGAGGCTGCGCCGGGGTTTTTAATCGGAAACTTTTTCTTGGCAGAGCTTCGGGATCCTCTCTGTGTTTCAAAATGTGCTTGTGGAGGTTGCATGGGTGTGCAGCAGAATATATTACCCTCCTTAAAACTTAAGATCTCACTGTGGGTGCAAGGTGGGACTCTTCAGGGCTCCGAATATAGACAGCAGCTGTCTGTGTGTATTGTGATGCATGTTAAATGTGGGGGGAAAGAAAAAAAAAAGCCAGTGGGGGATTTGAATATTTGCATAATTGCCTGTCTACAGGAGGGTGTCTCATTTTTTACTTTTTTTTCCTCCAATCACCAGGCTGCGACCCCCACTCTAAATGGTGGTCCTCGGTTGCCATAGTGATCATCAATTGGCTTCAAGGAGATGATGCTGCAGCAGAGAGGCTCTATCCGACCGTGGAGCACCTGCCTCGCAGCCTGCAGAACGCAGAGTAAGTCCCCCCCCCACCAACACACACACCATCACCATCACACACTTGCACTGCTTTAACCTGTGTCCTTTGTCTGATTTGCCGCTGGTTCTGGCAGGAGTCTTCTACCCAAAGCGTGCCTCAACACATTCAGGGCAGTCAGAGCTCTGCTGTCCAAGCCAGAAAACTGCCAGCTGAGTCTGAGCCACACTGACAAGGCCAGCGCCCTGCTCCGAGACAGCCTCAACCTGGGACCGCACTGCCACAGCTCCAGTTTGGACAAGGTACGCACATTCTGGAGTCGAGCTGATTTATCTCTTTAAAGCTTACAGTGGAATACAAAGAAAAAAAGAAAAAAACTGAAGACGAATGACGTTTAGGATATTATTTGCACACAAAAGCCGCAGGATTTTTCTCTGGCTTCAGATGTCCAGATTCCCCCCTGCAGTAGTTCCTCAGTTCCTCTGTGGGGCGCTGCGACGGCCCTCCCTGTGGTTTCTACCAGATGGTGATTCTGGTGGATTGGCAGCTCAAAATGTGTGTGTGTGTGTGTGTGTGTGTGTGTGTGTGTGTGTGTGTGTGTGTGTGTGTGTGTGTGTGTGTGTGTGTGTGTCTATGGCCAGAGCTGCGGTGCATTGTAGTTGCATTGCATGTGTGTCTCCTAAGAGTGCAATGTACCTGCAGTGCAACACAGAGCTGGACCAAGAGCAGCAGAACACACAATCTCACACACACACACTCACAGGATGGAGGAGAAGGGAGGGTTTGTTTCTGCTTTTTAAAATCTAGGTTTTCTTTTCAGGCTACATGTTGAAGGTAAAAGCAACCATTAAAAATATGAAATATTTCAGGTAACATATTTTTGTGACGCCAAATCGCATCCTATTTGCATATGTCAACCAATCCGGTCGATATTTCTACAGGTCGTCGAGTTAATGGTGTGCGACCTCCTGCTGGTTTTGAGGACCAACATCTGGCGCTTGCAGCAGCAGGGGACGAGCCCCACAGGGTCCGGCTTGACCGGCTCCAGCGGTCCTGCCGGCCTTCATCAGGCATCGCCACCAGAACTTCAGGGCTTCCAGCAGGACCTCTGCTCCCTGCGCAAGCTGGCACACAGCTTCAGACCAGCAATGCGAAGAGTACGTGCAACTTTTACCTGTGTGTTTTCAGGCGGTTGACAAACTGCTTTAACGAATCGGTTGCTATACGAACAATAAGAAAGGTTGATTTTGGGTTTGGTGAACCATTTCAGGGTTGGTTTGGATCAAAACTCTGCTGAAAGTATCTCATTTTTTCCTTTACTGGTCGAAAAGATTATACTAAATATTGTACAAATTTAAAGATTTCATCATTTTAACACGGTCATTCCTTTGGAAGAGAAACAGGCCCACAGCATCACAGATCCTCCACCGTGCTCATCAGTGACCATAAGGTGCTTTAAAGTGCACATATTTATCCTTTGTTTCACATTAATCCCACCTGATCTTATTGCCATATGACCAAAACTAAAGTCCCACAACAGTTCAGCAAACTCCCACTTTAGACACTCTGTTTAACTTTAAAAACCTTTTTTTTCCAAGAATTTTGTTCGCCTTCCTGCATAAATGTACTCAAATTGAAGGTTGAATTTTTCAGATTTCGTACCCAATAAAAGGCTTTTACAACAACACATAGATACGCTTTATGTCATGATAGAATCCGTCGTAGTGAATCTGTAGAGATGCTGAACACATTGCTGCTTCATTTAAACACAAACTCATCCATTTTTAAACCCTCATGTTTAAATCGGCGACACAACCCACAGCAGCTCTGACTGAAGCTGATCGTTCACAGGGAGTCTGTGGAGCAATTCTCAGTAAAAAATAAAATAAAATTCTACTCACTTCCACTCCTAACACACACACACACACACACACCCACACACATAGCCTTAGGCAAGTGTGTGGCAGCATTGTTCACAGAGAGTCTCTCTGAGGTAGAGCTGAGCGTTAGGTGTGAGTCATCGTCTCTCGCTCTTGTTCCTCCTGTTTGGCTCTGATCTCTCTCTGCCCTCTGCTTCTCTCCAGTTGTTCCTTCACGAAGCTACTGCCAGGCTGATGGCGGGGGCCAGTCCCACCAGAACCCATCAGCTGCTGGACCGCTCACTGCGGCGCCGAGCAACACCCGGAGCCAAGACAGGTGCGTTTGTGTCGATGGAGAGGCTTCAGGGGGTTTCTAGGCGTCATCTGACCCGTGCAAGTAATCGGGACGCGTTTGGCGAGACGAATGTTTTACGGTCAGAGAATCTGCAGTGTGATGGTTGGCTCGGTTTGTTGTTTTGATAGAAGTCTAAAAAAAAAAGATTTTTTTTTGAGAGACCTAAAAGGGTCTGAATGCAAACATATGTCAGACTCGGGGTGCTAGAAGTCCTTGAAAATGCTTGAATTTTATTCTGGTGTTTTTCAAGGTTTGGAAAGTCCTTGAAGTGCTTGACGTTAAACCTGACAGTTTTGCAATGAAGTCCAATCTAATAATCCAGTTGATTAAAAGCCTACATGTGGGAACTACAGCTGAAACCAGACACATCATAAAAGACACAGATACATTTCTTCTCACTGTCTGAAGTTGAATCAGATTTAACATTTCATGTTTTAGGTCAGTTAGAATTACCAAAGTTATTTCTATTTACTAAATGCCAGAAAACGTGAGAACACTTTTTTGCGAATTTCTTTGTCTGTTTCTTTATTGACCTGTGTTCCTAAGCATTTAATTTGAGCAGGAAGGTCATTTACCTTAACATTACTTTTGTTTGGATTGTTCCAATGTAATAAATATTTATTATTTCCAATAACCCTAAATAAATAAGACAATCACTATGTTATTGATTGTCTTATTATTATTCAAATTGGGGGATTTTTTATGTTGTTAAATAAGAATTTTGTTTTATAATTTTGTCATATATTGATTAATTAAAACAAATTTTTTAGTTAATTTGTATTGTTTTTATCTCCAAAGTGTAGTGCAAGAAAAGTTAGAAAATTTCCCTCTAAAATGCTTGAAAAGTCCTTGAATTTTACTGTGAGCTAAGTGAATGTATCCACTAGACATTTATATTTACTACTATTTATGTGACATAAAATCACAATAAAATATGTCAATGTTGTGGTTTTTGGGGAAAAAATAAATAAACAAATAAAAGCACACATAATTCAAATAGTTGCCCTGAGCTCCGTAGCTCACCAGATGTTCGGTTTCTCTGTGTGCAGAGGAGTGCGAGGCGCGGCCCGGCCAGCGGGAGCAGGCCGAGGCCGTGATGCTGGCCTGCCGCTACCTTCCTCCCTCGTTCCTGTCGGCGCCGGGCCAGAGGGTGGGCATGCTGGCCGACGCGGCGCGCACCCTGGAGAAGCTCGGCGACAAGCGGACGCTCCACGACTGCCAGCAGATGATCATAAAGCTGGGCAGCGGCACCACCGTCACCACCAGCTAGAGCGGGGGGGGGGCGGGGGGAGGTCGGGGCGAGGGGGGCCTGTACCGAAAACACCTCCTGTGTACAAATGTGCACAGGAACAGGTGGAGGAAAAGACCTGATGCCGCAGAAACCTTCACAGGTTGCTCCTCCTGCCTACCTGGCCTCACATCTTAAGGCACCTTTAGAGTTCACACACTCTGTTTCTTTTTAAATTATGAAGTAATGTGAAGGAAAAAAAACACAAAGCATCTTTTTTCCTATCAGGCTGAACTTCCTTGTGAGAATTGATTGCAGTGTCCCACTCTGACCACAGTGAGGCGCCACCACTGGAGATGTTTGCCATGTAGCTCCTCCCTCTCTCCTCCCTCATCTGGCAGATCTGCACCTTTCCCCCCCCCAAATCGGAAGGGCAGCTTGTGGGGGGCCTTGGTGTCTCTTTGTTTATGGGGAGGGGAAAAAAATTAATAAATAAAAAGTAACCAAACTCTCAATGGTTTGATTGTGGGCATGTGTGCTGAAAAGCCCCTCCACATACTGTAAAGGTTTGAGGTCATCATCTGGCTCAACCCCCCTCAATCTCCTGTCTGCACTAGGCCTCTGAGGCTGCTCTTAATGGAAAACAATAACAGTAAGGCTTTATGAAATTATTTTCATAGATATTGTGTATGTTTTTTTGCTGTGTACATATTTTACACCATATTTATAATCTGGAGGAACTTTGATTAGGCGTTTTTGTTTTTTCATGCGCAGAGTGATAATTGCTTATTTCCTCCCCCTGAATCCATCTTGACTATTCTTAGACCAGGTTTAGTCGAGTCAGGACTGTACCGCATAGATCTAAGCTGGTTGACTCTTTAGGTCTTGGACATTTGTAAATGTATGAAATCAAAAACAGTTTTTTATGACATGGCTTTGACATTTCTGAAGATCATTTGTTGCCCTAAAATAAAAAAAAAGAAATATTAACTGCCTCCTCCCCATTTGTAACACTATCATACAAGAAAATATCTTTTTCTCATATTTTAGGTGGACCAGATAATTTTCTGATGATTTTTAAAGATTGTAAAAAGTTTCAACAAAATGTTTGCCACTTAACAGTATGTTTTTATTTTATTTTATAGTTGGTCATGTGAAAATCTGAAAACTGAGGCTAAAGCTCGTGTAGCAACCTTGTTGAAAGGTATTGTCTTGTAACTGACATTTGTTTTCTTTCCTCCTTTATTTCATCCTTACATGTAAATATTAAATCATTTTTTAAAGAAAACATACGGCTTTCACATCTTTATTGGTGAATCTTCTTAATTTGAGAATGTAACTAATAGTTTAAACTTCAATAATTGTTCCGACTATGGATTCGGCTTAAACTGAAATGACATGCTCTCTTGTGTTTCCTCTTTTGAAGAGTGACCTGTGTTCCTAAGTACTTACATACTAAATACTATGTAGGTTTGGACATTCTAGTTCCTTTTAAGCAGTTTCAGAATTGTATTGCACACCTTTCAGATTTTTTGTTGCGTTTAATGCACACAACACAGTGCCACACACTCCCATATATTTATCCTTATATGAGAAAAATGTGTAAAAAAAAAAAAAAAAAAATCCAAAAGTGTTATGATCTCAAACCTTAGATGTGTTGAAAAAGAAAACATTGTAGGCCTACTTCTTTTTATCCCCCCTTGTTTTTTCATAAATTAGCTGTACACCGTTAGTCCTGGTTTTTATTCTTCAGTGTGTCAAAGTGTGCGTGTTGAGGGAAGACAAAAACATCAGGCGTTGGTCGTAGCAGCATTGAAAGGTGCTGGTATATTTAACATTGGCGTTACAAAAAACATTTCAAACAAAGTGATGCTGTAGTGTCATCGAGTCCAAAACAAACAGACATGAAAATCAATAAAACGGCATGCTCCCACTTAAGACAAGTGACATTCCAAAAAAGGGCGGGGTTTAACCTTTTTTTCTTTTTGTATCATCAACAGATTCTTTTAATAACGTTTTATAAGCAATAACATATTCCATTTTATAGAAAATAAACATCTCTAGGAAATACTATACACAATTATATTAGTACATCACATCTTACATTTAAACAGCATCAAATACTTCTGTACACCATTAAATAATGAGCTTCGAAAAGAGAATGTTTTGGTGTGGCGTTTTTGCACTTTTCTTTTCTGCTTTTAATACTTAAATATGTCTCTTTCTGATATGACTAGAACGTTAACGGCCTCCGGGCGCGGCGCAGCTTTATATTGCCCGGCGGAGAGAAGAGTAGGCTACATTTTCGATACACAAACAGACAGGTGGAGCGTCTCTTTGCGTGGCTGTGGAGTAATTACACATCATTGGATATTTCTGAGCTGTACATTGATATGAAGTGACATGAGACCGAACTCCCGCTCCCGTAATCCAAGCCCTCGTCTGATCCGGCACGATGAGGATGTCTGCTGTACATACTGAATGTGCACACAGTTGAATTAAACTCAACAAATTTAATGTTTTTTTTTGTTGTTGTTTTGTTTTTTTTACATATATATCTATATATTTTCATTTCTGAGTAACACAAAGTCTGACATATAACAAGGGTGACGCAATGATGTTGCCTAGTCATAATGCACATCAATATACACCTTTAAAGTTAAGAGCATTATATTAAAATACAATTTTTTTCCTGTAGAACCTGTAAAGCACATAATTTACAGTTTCCTCATTTATTTTATTTTAATTTTTTTTTTAGTTTCGTCTCGTGTTCCAAACACAAATGCTGACATTGAGATGGTACATCCATTGGTTGGTTGCTGTATTTTTGTGTACTAGGCTGTTTAGCAAAACAGCCCAACATCATGATGCTACTGCGACCATGTTTGACACTTGGTACAGTGTTTTGTTTTTTTTTCCTTTTCTTTTTTTTATATATATATAATCTCCCCCCTCCCATCAAGACAGACGAGATCTTGAATTGAAGATTCAACTCATGGTGAGGGTGTGGCTGTGGAATGAGGGATCACATACGCACAGGGAGAGCACTGCTGTGGGATCCTGCTGGACGTTTCTGTTCGGTTCTCTGAGCCCATCCGAAAACAGAAAACACACACTCACACACACACACACACACACACACGAATGTTCCTTGCTCTGCGTTTCAAATTGTTTCCGCTGGGGTCCAGACAAAAAGCACGTCCCCTTGATAGACGGCCTCACCACCCCTTGCCTCGCTGCAAGGGATCGTTTTTCAGCAAGCAGCTGTTCAGCTCTCCAGGGAATAAGCGGCTCCGTGGCTCCACACCTCGACGCAGCCTCTCGCCGTCGTGCTCATCTAGTGTCTTTTTTTTTTTGGCTTGCAGAATAAGTGATGATTTTGGTAGTGAAGGAGGAATGGGGGGGATATATTACAGATCCTGTTAAGGAAGAAAGGAGAAATTTAGAGAGGTTCAGAGCTACTCTCTTCATCCTGTCTTATGGCCTTTTTTTTTTTCTTCCTTTGGTTTGAACCAGAAAAAGCTTCAGGCAGCTGTGATGCAGGTGGAGAGAGCCTCCAGGCCACTCTGAGCCGTGAGAGTTGAAGCTTTTTCTGCAGAAATGTGCAGAAAACATCAAAGCGAGGCTGCTGCGTGAAAGAGGAGATAAATTCAGCTGACCAGCTTGGCTGCAAAAAGAAAACCATGTAAGAGCCAGTGATGCACTTACAGCGTCTCTCAAAAGTTTTCACACTGCTTGAGCCTCTTGTTTTTGTTGCACTGCAACCACAAGTTTCTGTGTATTTTCCTATGTTTTTATCAGCCAAGGCAAAGAAAGTGCTGCATAATGAAGGAAAAAAACATCACAAATTTCAGTTTTTGCAACAAAAAGAAATTTGAAATAGGTTGCATGAGGGTGTATTCAATGCTCTGAAAGACGTTTGGCTCCAGGCAGCTTTAAGTCTTTTGAGCTACATCTCTAAAACGTTTGCACATCTAAAAACTTGATTTTCTGCTCCTTCCTTTTTTTGCAAAATAACTCCCAGTCACTCTGAGCATCTGTGCATATCAATTGTTTTTTAGATACACATTTATTGGTCATTTTCAGCTCGATTCTATTTTGACACATCTTATCAGTGGCAGTATTTCATGTTAGCCTGCTGAAAGGCTTCCGTCCTGAATCAACTCCTTATAGTCTCTTCCAGATTCTGTTCTAGGATTATTCTATATTTAGTTGCATCCGCCCTCTTATCAAATTCCCATAATTTCCTACTTCTGCTAAAGAAAAGCGTTCTTACAGCATGATATTGTGACTCCCACGTCTTACTGCACAGAGTAGTAGTAGTTTTCTGCCACACACTGCTTTTTGGATGTACTTTAAAGCAAAAAATTACATTTTGGTCTCACTCAAGTGTAGGTGTGTTTGAGATGTTGCCTATAAGTTCTACTGCAAACTGTAAAAAAATAGACTTCCTATTGTTTTCTTCGAGCAAGAACTTTTTTTTTGCTACTTAGTTGTGGATGTTTGAACCTTCTCCAGAGTTACCATGGGCCTCTGCTGCTTCTCTGATTAAATATCCTCTTCTCCAGCCTGTCTGTTTTGTTATCTTTGGTTCATTTTTGCATCTAGCACTTGAAAGACTGGGACATTTTTAAATTGCTCCATGATGTTTTCTCTGACCTGTCTACTGTCTACTTGCTCTTCATGACGCCGTTTGTTTGCTAATGTTCTCCTGTCAAAAATCTGGGGTGCTTTTGTAGAACCCCGGATTACACACAGAAAACAATCAATTTCCTTCCAGTTCACTACTTTGCGGTGATCTGAAGTTTGTGGTCGAAATGTGACAATGCGTACAATCAGCAATCCAGAAGGATTACCACATTTGAAAGGCATTAAATCTGAATTGAAAGGCAGTGTATTTATTTTCCTCCTTGTGGCTTCAGCCTGCCACCTGCCCATCCTCATGGCCTTCTTGTTCTCTGTCTCTTTCTGCTTTCTGGTCTCTGGAGTAACACATGACTTTCTTTTCTCTTTTTTGACACCTTTAGTCTCTCCACCTCGCCGTCACAGGAAGGCTCTCCTCTTCTGCAGCCTTTCCTTTCTTGCACCATCTCGACGTCTCCCAGTCTGCCGCTCTCTGATATAACTGTCCTGATTCGGTTCTTTCCATCCCAGCGTGAAACTGTCTGCGTTTCCCCCGTTCCTTAGTTTTATTTTTGCACCCAAGTGGATGTACGTGAGCTGATGCGCTATTAACGCGTTACGTTTAGGTGAATTTCATGAACGCAGGGATAAAGAGAGTCCTCTGACGTGGCAACCCATGGGTGGGGTGCGTGTCTCCTCTTCCCTTTGATTGGGCCGCTCAGCTTAAATTGACTCGGCGCAGACATGCAGCCTCTCAGATCCCTCAGCGTGATGACAGCTCTGCCTCAGCGCAGCTAACAACAATCTCTCTCTCTCTGACTTGCTCTCATTTTCTCTCTGTTTCTCACACTTCGTCTCTGCCGCTCAGACGTGGGAGTGGAGGTGAAGGGGGAGAGGGAGAGAGAGAGAGAGAAAGAGAGGATGAGAAAGGAAGCGGGTGAGAAAGGGAATGATTGAGGAAGGGAGAAGGGAGGATGGAAGAGGGGGGGGGGAAACAAATCGGGGAGCTTATAGGATATCAGAAGGTGAACGGATTGAGACGCTGGGAGAGACGGAGCAGCGGGGGAGCAAAGAAGCGGAATGAGGCTAACAGGAAAAAAGAAGGAGGAAGGAGAAATAATGAGAGGAAGAAGTAGAGAGTAATGGTGGAGAGAGCATGTGGGGAGGATAACAGGCAGCGATGGTGGGTGGGGTGTTTTGATCAGCTGCCAGCTTTTCATCCCTGCCAGTCTGCACAGAGGAGAGCAGGAAAGGAAAGGGGAGCAAAGGAGGGAGGGAGGAAGAGAAAATGCAGATGCAGAGAGGGAGGGAGGAGGGGAGGGGAGGATGTGAGGCTGGTGCCACCGCTGCCTCAATGCACTGCTGCTCTCTGCTGAATGTCAGCATCTCTGCCTCTCTCTACCACCCCCCCCCCTCCCAACCCCCCACCTCACCCCCTCCCAACCCCCTCGCATTTGACCTTCCACGCTGTGCTGCACTGTCCATTCATCACCAGCAGATGGTGTCTGTCCCACAGGAAAAGCAGGTGTGGCGCAGACTGTTAATGTTCACCGGAAAAGCAGGGAGCCGTTGTAATTGTGGAGGTCTGAGGGTGCTGGGTCGGTCTAGTGCTGCTGGAAATGTTTAACAATCAGTGAGTCTGGGATGATAATGATGAATCTGTCCCTTTGCAGTTGAACGACAATAAGAGGGACAGGATGAGCTGCGTAAACGGCACTGCGTGTGACATGCAGTGTGTCCAGTCGATTCACATTTTGGATGCACTCAAGGATACACTTTTCCTTTTAGAAAAGTGGAAGTAGAACAGGAAGGGAGTCATGAGAAGAAAAGTTAAATCATGAGCTCTGCTTGTTCACGTATGTCTTCTAAAAATAAAAAAAGGAAAGTGAAACTTCCACAATATTCTTTACGACTTTAATCATACATGGTCTCTTTCCATGCAGTGAAATTTTTTTGGGGGTATCAGAGTGAAAGGGGGTTAACAAAAATACATAACAAAACCTTTCAGATTTTTCTTTTTGTGAACTAATGCTGAAATCCATTTATCATTTCCCTTCCAACAAATAATTACGCAGTGCCTTTTGAATATCATTGAAATACACTGCGGTTGTGACAATGTATCTAACATTTTAGGACATGTGAATACTTTTGCAAAGCACTGTAACATAATATACAACACGATGCTGTAAAGCGTCGACTCAAAGATCTTCAAGCCTTGTAAAAAAATCAGTAACAAACACTCTATTGATTAATATGCGTACATTTTACTAGTAACAATTTTCTTTTCTTACCTCGTGTTTTGGGCATTTGATGGAAAAATCATCCTCGTGGAATGTGCAGCCTACAGGCAGCGAGAGAAAAGGCAAAGAGGAAGATAAGCTTGAATCGCAGCTAAACAAGGGAAATGAATCCACGACACCCTTGAGCCCCACGTGCACGGCAAAAGCCAGTAAAAGATGAAAATGCAAAAGGAAGAATTGCACAGAAAGTACGAGGAACGAGAGATGGGGCGCAAGTGAGTGGATGAGTTGCAGAGCGGGCAGGCAGATATGGCTGGTGCACTCAGCAGGATTAAAAAGGGCCTCACTCCGCTCCCTCTGCTGGCTCTGCAGACGTGGCAGGCCTTCTAATCCTCACACTGTACCTCTCTGGCATGAAGTTTCACAAGGGTAAGCCATGTCACACACATGCTGACACTTCCAACAGCAACAGCGGACAGGAACACACAAAAATGGGTGAGCTGAGGGGACGTACACATTCAGAACGTGCTCCCGAGATGAACAATTTAGGTATTTAAGCAAGCATTGCACACGTCAGTAGGGGTTCACACACCCACATTTAGAGCCCCGACAGCCGCGTGAATGGATGGAGCCACAGGGGTTGCGGTCAATAATGCACACATAGAAACCAACCCCCCACCCCACCACCACCACCACCACCCGTCTGGTTCCCTTCTCTTTCTTTCATACTCCCACTTTCATCATCCTCTTTAATCAAAGCTCTCTTTTGGGTTTTCTCTCCCTCTGAGCTCTCGGACGTATCGTTTCGCATTCAATATTGCTACTACTCTATGCATTTTCCCTCTCGGTTTACCCACATCAACTTCTCTTGACTCACCGTTTAATTTTTCACTCTTTTTTTTTATTTTAAGTCATGCTTGATCTCACGTTCATCTCTTCACATTGGCTTCTTTTGTTTAAATTTCAGTCCAGTTCTCTGGTATCGTTTCTTACCTATCTCTTTGGCGCAGATGTAGTGGTACTTATAAGAGCAGCCTCTCCAACAGCAGCTGAGAGACGCTCCCGAAATCTGGCACTTGTGACAGCTCTGGGGTTCATCAGACAGAGAACAAAACCAGTAAAGCACCATTCTAAAGTAAATAACACACAAAGAAGGAATGTCTTGACCGTATATTGAGCCTCTTTATGATTGTCAACATACCGTTTGAGTTGACTTGTTGGCAGCTTCCTTCAGTCCATATAGCCTTCCAGCTACCATAATTATCCCCTTGGTCCAGATGGTACAGTTTTCATGAGCCCAGTGCTCTTTGGCCGCTGCCTCCATTTGTAGCTTTTGGAATATGCTTTCATTGCCCTCTTGGTCTTTTGAAGTGGCTGTGCAGAGATTCTGGAGCTGCTTCATTCTCCTGAATCTCTCTCTGAGGGTAACTCTTCTCGGACCACCTTCCTGACACGGTCTTTCCGGTCTCAGTAGCCGCCTGTAGTGCCGGTGATGATGCCTGCTGTTTCCAGCCTCTTCAGTGGCAGCTTCTGTACTTTCCTCCTTTTCTGAGTTCACTCCATCTTCAGTCTTTGAGGAAGTCCCCGGTTCTTCACTGCTGCTGCTGTCATTCCCGTGGGTCTTGCTGCCGTCTTCCCTGAAGAGTTGCGTATGTGTGATAGTCAAAATTTTCCGTGGAATGCTGTCTTCTGTGTAGTATGGTCCACACAAATCACCCAGATCTTTGTAGTTTGGTGGTTTCCCACACAAGCAACACGTAAGACGCATGTCAGATAGGTTTGTGTTTACCAATGGTCCTAGTTGCATGGCAGCAGTGTGTGGCACTGCTTTAGCAACTGTGAAAGGATTCCTCATTCTAAGTATGCCCTTTTTTCTCCGTCTCTGAAACACAACAGCATCTTCAGGCTTGTTGACTATGGCACACCAAGAAGAAAAGTCTCTAGAGTTGTTGATCCGCACATAAGGACAAAAAGACAGTTTGGAATTCCTGTTTAATGGTCTCCTTCTGATTCTTTTCACAGAGATGAACTCCATCTGCTTTTCTGTAACTGTCACCACAGGACCCACAATACTAGTCTCTTCACTTTCTATGTTCTCTCGTTCTCTTTTCTCTCTTTCTTCTTTTGCTCTTTCCTCTTTTTGGTCCTGCTCACATCCGGCTGCCCTTACTACTGCCTCAATTACCTCAATGGCATCTTTCATTCCAGGTTTTGGCCCGGGTTTTTTGTGGATCTTCACTGGCTTCCCAGGAGCAAGCTCCATTGAGGCTTGGCTTCTTTTTTGTTTAGTTGGGTTTGCGGATGGTTTTCGGCCTCTGCGAGGTTTTTGAACAAGTTCTGCAGAGATAGCTTGGGGGGTTTCTGTGAATTTATCCTCGCTAGTTGGTAGAGGTTCTGCAGACTTTGTGGATTCTGTGGTGGCGACTTTTTCCTCTATTCTTTCCACAGGTTCTGGCATTTCTGTTGTGTTGAGCTCATCTACTGTCTCGGTTTCTTCTAAATTGGCGTCACCCTTTCTCTTCTTCCTCCTCTGTTTAAGGTGCATTTCATGGTTGTTCTTAATTGCTCTCTGTTTAGCAAGTCTTGGTGTTGTAATAATGAGGCTGTCTGCTTCCAAAGCTACGACGGATGCATCTGTACTTTCCACCATGGCCCATCTCTTTCTCTTCGTTCTGACAGACTTTGTGGCATCACCCTTGGAAGTCTGTTGTGTCCTCTCATCTAAATTTCCAACTTCCGACCATGTTTCTGTTGAAGACGAAGCCTTATTGTCAGCAACCTCCATCTTGGTTTCTGTTTTACCTTTTTCTTGTCTTCCATAATTCTTATTTGTAACCTCATCTTCCACTAATGGTCTCACTATATTTTTTGCTGATTCCTCTTGACTTAGCTCATGCTTGCCACCTTGTTGTGTTACATCCTCCATTGCTTCTTCTTGCTCTTTCATTTCCTCCTTTATAAACTCTAGTGTCTCTGTGTTATTTATTTGAATAAAAGCCTCACCTTCCTTAAAGACAAATTCAGAAAAAGCCTTTGATGTAAAATCCTCACTTAGACTACTCTCTTGTTGGGTAGCTGGGAAGTGTTTTTTTGAGCTGGGAGATGTAATCTTCTGTACCATTGCCTCATATTTCTGCCCTCTGCCTTTGCGTGGGGGGAGAACTTTTGTTTTGGTGGGGCACTGAGGAGGCACCACAGGCACGTCACTGTTGGTAGATCCACTGCTGTTAGGAGGAGCATCTTTTGTTGAGGCACTGACCTGAGAAGCTTTCCTGGGTGGTCCTCGCTTTCTTCTGGGGCCTCGGATACTTTTGTCTTTGCCCGCTGGTAGAATCTCTTCAAACAGGACTGACTGAGATGGTAAGTTTCTTAGTTTGGGCTTTGGACCTCTCTTCTTTTTTACAGGTGGTGTGGAAGTGTCTGGGCTAGATGCACGCTTCAGTATTGATAATGTCTTTTCTTTAGATTCTTCAGAGAGGGCTGGCTTTGCAAGTGGTACAGGTGAGTGTAGGGAAACATTTGTTGTTATCATAGCATCAGGATTTGGAGTTAGCAGTTTTTTCACAACTATGACCTCTTTAACTTTTAGAGAGATATCGCTGATTTTATTTTCTGTTGGTGTTGAAGTTTGAATATCTTCCCCTCCCCTTTCCTTTTCTTTTGTTAGCTTATCCTGTGAGGGTTTTCTAGATCTTAAGACCATATTGTTGTTTTCCCTTTCTTGTACCTTTATTTCTGGGAGAGATTGCTTTTCCTCTGTAGAAGATCTTCCATCTTGGTTATATTGCAGTGTTGCATGTTTTAGAGCTTTCCTGGTCCTGCTTTGCATTTCTGGGACTTCTTGTCTTGGATCTTCCCGGTCCATCAATTTTGCTTTTGAAATTGAGCCCCTGGGGCGACCAACTGGAGCTTTGATGGGAGCAGCCTCAGTAGGAGGCAAAACCTCAGCAGGCTTGAGTCCAGGTTTTGGACCTGGTCTTAGGGCTGGTTTTGATCCAGATTTTGAACCTGGTTTTGGCCCTGGTTTGTGCCTTACAACAGTTTCAATTTTCAGTGGCACTTCTGATTCATGTGATGCAGGCTTTTGTCCTGTCTTTTTCCCAGGTTTTGGTCCAGGTTTGGGACCTGCCTTTAGACCAGGCTTAGCACCTGGCTTAGGCCCTGGTTTTGCACTGGGTTTTGACCCTGGCTTAGGTCCAGGTTTTGGGCCTGGTTTTCTCTTCACATTGGGTTCAACTTTTGTTTGCATATCTGGCGCATTAAAAGAGCGAGTGCACATTCTGGATTGAAAACCCTCTGTCAGCATTTTAGGAGTCTGGCTCACCATAGAATCCTGATGAGCAAGGTTAGTTTGATCTGAGAATAAAACAGTCTTGCTTGGAGCCATGCTCGATTTTTGCTGAGAGGAATTTGTTTCTTTGTCCTCTTTTTCTTCCTCCTTCTTCAAGCTCAGCTGTCGCCTTAATGCCACACCTGAATGTATGATTCTCCTTCTACCCCTAACATGCTTTCGCCCATATGTCCTTGGCTGAGCGGATGGAACCATAGGCTCTGGTTTAGCTAGTGGTGTCACAGCACTGGAACAACTTATGCCTGGTTCTATATCATCATCCCCTTTTTGAGGAGATGGTGGAGTGTCAGCCCAGGATGGGGCAGAGGGAAGTATTGACTTCCCTGGTAGCTGAGGAGAGTCTGGCTCCAGGACCTTAGCATCGCTGTGATCAATATGATCTCTAGCCTGAGCCGGAGGAGCTGCCTTATCATTGAGAGCAGAGAAGACTGGCATAGCAGACTGTGGCTGAGGTGCTGTGTCGCCAATGGCTGACTCCCTTGTTGAAACATCTGTTGCTGTCGTTGCTGCTGCTGCATTAAGAAGACCGGGTCTCCCTGCAAAATCACTGTCAGTGTTAAGAGCTAAATTGTGGATTTCTGTTCTGCTGCAGAGATCTTCAGAAGGACTCCTTTGGATGTCTTCGTCATTTGTGTGCTCTTCAGTTAATGACTGACTTTCTTTCTCCTCCTCCTCCTCCTCCTCTGCTTCCTCCCTTACTTCTTTAGACAAAAGCTGCGAAAGAGAACTTTTTTCAATTTCTCCTTTCTCATCTTCATTTATCTCATCCTCTTCTCTCTCCCCTGCTATGTCTTTGTCATTCTCCTGAGTTCTGCTCTCCTTCTTGTCACAGCTAGACTCTTCCAGGACTTCATTTCGTGGGGTTGGAGAGGTATTTGCTGAACTGTCGTCTTTCTCTGTGGAATATGGATACTGCTCAAGGTCTCCTCTAGAAATGAACGGCAACGTTTTCACAGAGCTCTCGGATGCAGTTGGGGATTCAGACTTGAATACCTCTGACTTCATCTCTTGACTAAAATGATCTTTGTTACTGGAATCAGAGAGATCAGCCGGGGATTGTTCAACTGAATCTCTTGCATCTGAGTCATATTTGCTCTGGACCTCTTGGTACATTGTGTCTTCATAGCAATAGCCTTTTTCTGCCATATTCGTGTTTATTTTGCTGTAGAAATTTGGGCATTTTTCCTCATCTGTCCATTTCTCTTGCTTCTCTGTAGGGTTGCTTGAGTCTGAATTACTTATAAAATCAAGAGTTTTTTCCATTGCTTCCTCTTCTTTTCCAGCAGGTTTTTCAGTCCAAGCTGACTCTTCAAAGTTCTCCTTTACAGGCTGATTGATGTGTTGTATGTCTGATGGGGAATCACTTTCTTGTTTCATAGGACTTGGACTTGTAATGCTTGTTGGAGATCTCTCATCGCTGATGCTCTTCCCTGGGGTATTCATGCCATCTCCTCCTTGCCCTGCCGTGCATCTTATAGGATCTGGGGTAAGGTTGTGCAGACCCGAGTCCCCAGACCTAGTAGACATATCATCTGGAGAAGCAATGGAGCAAGAGGAGGCTGTGTCCAGGCTGAGTTGTGTGTTGTTGTGGGCCTGGGCTGGACTTCTACCCTGGCCAAAGTAATAGAAACCTCTGTCCAATGGTTCATCACTGCTGCTGGAGTAGCCACCCTCATGGAGTTCCATAGGCAATGGTTGGTGCTGTGGGGTAGAGTAAGGTTCATGCATGGGGGCCCCGCCCACATTGCCACCACTGTCTGGATATGGAGGGCTTTTGTATTCTTCACCTTTCTTGGTGGAGGCCCCACTTCCAGTGCTGCTGTTGCTCCCACCACTGCTGCGCTTGCCACCCTTCTTGTTTGCAACCAGGGCTTCTGAAAGCAGGAGCTGTTGGACATTATTGGAGATATTCTCCACCTGAGAGGTGAGAGCGTTCAGGCTCCACAAGCTGGGGTTTGACAACAGCTTCTCTGAGAAGCGCTCTTTCATTGTGGGCGCTTGTGGCGTCGAAGTGTAGCTGTGGGATGCCGTGTGGGATATGTTGGGCGACGGGTGGGACCGCGGGGGCATTAGCATGGTGTTTGCGCTGGCTTGATCTTGCATACCAGCTGAAGAGGATGACGACGACGAGGCTGCCCCGGGTGTCATTGGTGGTTGGCCATACTGGAATGATTCGGGATTAGTCATCAGTGGTGATGGGGTGGAGCTGTATGAGGGCGAGCGTCCGACAGAGCGAGCAGGGGAATGACTCGAGGAGGGGCTGCAAGTCTGATAATACTGTTCTGGAGATCTGACAGGGAGCTCTGACAGACAGTAATTTTGTTGGGGTTGGTTATAGTGTTGGTATTTAGGGTGGGGTTCTTGGGGGTTGGTCATTGCCTGTAAAGAGGTCTGCTGCTCATAACCTCTGGGTGTTGACTGCTGGTACCCATAGCTGTTCTGGGTTGACCTGTAAGCCCCCTGCTTCAAACTGCTATGACTACTTAGCTGTCTGCTATACTGAGAATTTGGAGGTATGTTGTAGCCTTTATAACAATGGGGCATGGGACTGCATTTTTCCATGTATGGGGATGGAGAGGGGGAGGGCTGTGGATAGTGTAGGTGACTTTGGGGATACATGAGAGACGAAGGAGCAGGGTTAGGGGGGTGAGGCTGATGGTGTGGACTTGTGTAACTTGGGGTAGAAGGCTGGTGGCATGGGGTTTGGGAGTGCCCCAACATGTTTGAGTCTATGTACTGGGAGGATCCAGGTGCAGGGGAAGCACCGGCCTCCAGTCGCCCCACCATCTCCTGTTCATACTGTGCTAACTGTGCAGGGTCCTCCCATTTCTGCTGGAGATGGCCCTCGCTCATGTACTGGGCGGAATAATTTCCTGGGCCCATGTGATTACTATAGCCTCCAGGGCCCTGCAGGTGTTGACTGGGGTTTGGTGGAGGAACTTTGCTTCCTCTAAAGGATTTTTTTGCCTGTGAGGCTGATGAGTTCCCATTTCCATTTCCACTGCCTCCAGTACTTCCTGGGTACCCAGAATAGTTTGGTTGGCTGTAACAGTCCTTGGGTCCTCCGATTCCAGCTGCTCCACCTGTGGGCACATTTGTTGCGTTAGACATAGCCTCATAGCCTGACCTGTTGTGCCCGGGGCCAGGGCCTGGATGTGGACCAGGGCCTGGGTGTGGATGCTGCGGATGGGGATGATGTGGGTGTTGCCGGTAGGTCTCTAGGCGAGATAATTCATGGGGCTCCTGCTGATAGCAGGGTTGGTTGCTGTGGTAACCACTGTTGCGCTCACGAAAGGACTGCATAACTCACTCCGTCTGTAGCCTGAGCAGGGAGGGGGAGGTGAGGTGAAACGGGAGGAAGGGGAAGGGGGGTCTGGGGTTCTGAAGGTATGGAGGGAAGAAGGAGAGGAAATAGAGAAAAAAGACAAGAAATTATGAAGGTAGGTTCTTGGGGTATAAGCATTTTTCTTTGTCTAAGGAGAACTTGAGTATGCATTTCAAGAGACACTTAAAGTAACAACTAATTTCTCTTTCTGAGAAAAACACACATGCAGACACACAGGCGTTCAGATCCAAAGTAGATAATGTGCTGCATGCATTCCCAAACACGCATATTCAGTTTAATTGGTCTGGTTTGATTGACCAATGTAAAACCTAAAGCATTCCTTGGTATTATTTTCCATTCTTACATAGTTCTGTGCCATCATTTGTGTTAACTGTATGTCTATTAAATGTATTTGAACTACTTGATAATTAAGCCAGTTTTAGATTTTAATTTCTTTAATTTTTCAACCCTTCAGTAATTTTATTTTATTTTCTGGTCAGGTTTTTATGAAATTTTCAGCTGAGTCCCTTTCTCCTTTCTGGTCAGATAGAAACTCTAGTTCACTCCCAGGAGAAGTGGTCACTAACACACTGTGTGTGTGCGTGTGTGTGTGTGTGTGTGTTTGTGCATGTGCGCTCGCGTGTGTGGGCATGCTCTAAATGCACCAGCAGAGGGGCTGTGTTGATAGTGTAAGATGCTTTTCTTCCAGTATGTGACTCCGTTTTGGGACTATACAGTTTCACCTGCATGCAAGTGTGTGTGCGTAAGTGTGTGAATGTGTTTATACAGAACAGAGATGAACAGGGGAGAGGTGGAGACTTTTGCTGATCTATAAAAGCAAAAGTCACCAGGAGACACTGAGCATCAGAGTGAGCATCAGAGTGTGTGTGTATGTGTGTGTGTGTGTCCGAGAGAGCCGGTTTTAGCACAATATCCCCACTCTCAATCCACTCTGGGACCGTGTTACATCTCACCAGACACAACAACATTATTCATCTATGAATACTCTCAGTGTGTGTGTGTTTGTGTGAGTCCAATGGACTATCTTAAACTTGTGCACTTCTTGTTAAGTAAAGCTCTGGTTCATCTTTTTTTTAAAAATACTACAAACAAATGCTCATATTTATTGACAAAGAGACACTTGTAAATTCCCATGGAGACCTAATATCTGCTTTCCTGCCATCCTTGCTCCCCCCACTCTCAGGTCAATACTGTTCCACCTGGGGTGACGTGCGTGTGGGCATACTTGTTTACACAATATCAAGGAAAAGACGTGGGTTTCTCCAAAACCGGGCATGCTGAGAACAGCAGGCGGGTTCAGCAAAGACACAAATTATTTGTTTCATCCAGTGGAGTAAGCCCTCTCATTCCACATTGAACATTTTCCAGTGTCGATTGCTTTGCTACAGATTTGGCACTCCTTGAATGCTCTCCAAGTTGCGACCACAAACTTTGCTGTGCTTTTTGAGGACGTAATGTGATAAATTTGATGTGGAATTAAAAATAATTTAAAATCTAAAAATTGCAGCAGGCGGTTTTATGACTCGACCTCAGTCGGAAGAATGGATGCAGAGCAGAGCTGTGAGCAATGATTCTCAGTCGGATTGGAGTCTGAACTTGAACTAGGTCAGGTCTAAAAGAAGAATGTGTTTTGGTCTAAACCAGAAGTTTTAAATTCCAGTCCTCCAGGGCTGCCGCTTTAAGATGTGTCCCTGCCCAACACAGCTGAATTACTTCATTAGTATGCAGACAAGTTTTTCAGAGCCCTGTTAATGACCTGATTATTTGACTCAGGTGTGTTGAAGCAGAAACACAGCTAAATGTGTTTATACTATTTATACTGAGATGAAATAACAGAGAAATTCTATTAATCACCTTTGAAGAGGCTGCACTGAATTTATTTGTGGTTATCAGTTTAAGGGGCGGGGGGTGCTGATCTCCTTACTCTTCAATTTTATGTTTTCTATATAAAACTGGAAATCCTGTTTGAGTTTACTTGGACTTTAGCACTTCTTTACGTTGGTCTATTACATAAAATCCAAATAAAATGAACAGCATTTTGCGGTTGTAGCATAACAAAATATATATATATAAAAAAGGAAAAAGTTCTTGGGGTTGGGCATTCAAGACATGACACTGTAATCGTATTTTTTGTGCTTGATTGCATCTTGCAATAAAACAAAACAAAGAAACCAAAGACACCTTCCCTCGAATCGATTTACTTCACGCTTGCTTTTTCTCAAACACACACCGCGCGCGAGCGTGTGTGTATGGCGGCGTCTACATTCCCGTCACGTCCCCCTTCCACCTCCATTCGGCACCTCCCTCCCTTTCCACTGTTATCTTCCGCACAGAAGCGCGGCACCATGGTGTCGACCGATTGCCGTATTTGTGGATGCACAACGTCTCCGCTTCAGTGAGGAGCAGAGAGGAGAGAGGATGGAGCACACATGCTGAGATCGCCAAATCCTCCCTGTTTATTTGTCTGCCCATTCTTCAGGGCTTGCATTAGAACAGAGAAGGAGGCTTGAAGGAGAAGGAAACTTGCATGTTTTTTTATATATATCTCTATGCAGGCCTACATATCTATACATTACAGACATCCAGCAATACACCCACATTTCCCCCCCCCCCTCTATTCTTGTCTTCTACTTTTCCAAGCTGATCGTATTTTGCATCTTTCAGCAAAGTGATATCTGCACAAGAAAGATAATTCCCCTTCCCATTCTGCTATCTCCCCGTCTTCCTTGTCCTTCTATTTTGTCTTCAACCGTTCCCGATAGAGATGGGGGCGGCAACGAGAGGGGAAAAGACAACAAGGCGTTGGTGGTCTAATAGAAGGTGAGAGAGAGAGAAAGAGAGAGAGAGAGAGAGAGAGAGAGAGAGAGAGAGAGAGAGAGAGAGAGAGAGAGAGAGAGAGAGAGAGAGAGAGATAGAGAGAGAGAGAGAGAGAGAGAGAGAGAGAGAGAGAGAGAGAGAGAGAGAGAGAGAGAGAGAGAGAGAGAAAATGCAAGCCACTAAAGAGACGGACGGTGAGGGGATGCAACAGCAGGGAAGAAGTGATAGAATGATAAGTTTGATGAGGAAGACAAGGAGAAGGGGGACTGTAGAGGACAGAGGAGAATGCATGATTTAGTGAGTGGGCTTCACAGCCCGAGCTCATGGGAAATACAAACTGCAGCAAATACCACACATCCACTTGCATGCACATTACACACAAGGTGGGTCTACAGTGCTTCGCGAATGGATTCAGATCCCTCGAAACCGGCTAATCTGCTGCATTCCCTCAATTTCTCATCTCCTAAAACTGGTAGATTTATTTATCCGTTTTAACTTTTCTGTGCATGTTTGCTTATTTGATCATTTCTAGCAGTTTTTCTTATGTTACTCCATCTGCTTTTACCCATTGTGAAGCACTTTGTTTTTACACAGCAGCTAAAATTTTATGGAGTGATTGAACTTTTTGAAAGTTTAACCATAAAGCTTATTTAATGGTATTTTATATAGGCAAACACAGATAAGTGTATATAATTTTATCTTCTCATAAAAAACCAGAAAAAAATGTGATATCCTTTTTATACTTAGCTCCATTTACCCTAATATCTCTCGATCAGTGGCCTCAAACTGCATCCCTCGAGGGCCAGAGACCAGCAACATTTAGACGTCTCTGCTTCAGCACAACTGGCTCCGATATGAACTCATTAGCAGAGCTCTGCAGAGCTCGACTGCATGCTGTTGAGGCTGTTTCACCGTTTAATTCAAGCGTGTAGAACAAGGGACACATGTAAAAAGTTGCAGGACTCAGGCCCTCAAGGATTGCAGTTTGAGAAAACTGCTGTAGATTATGTCTGGGCCACCGTTTTCCTTCGACACGTCTCAGAGGAGGTCTAAGGAAAGAAAAATAAAATAAAATAGCTCAAATGACAACCCCTCCTCCGAAAACCTAGAACTTCACATCACCCTCTATACACACACTCTCCCTATTTTGAAACACAGTTGTAGTAACACCAAGATGTGAGAATTTCTTGAGTGAAAATTGCATAGAACTAAATAAAAGGCAATTCTAGGAAAACACCTGTTACTGGTTTCAAAAGGTTGGAAACTGGAAAAGAACATTCAACCGCAGCTCCTATTAAATAGTATAGATGAAAGCCAAGTATGAGTTGGAGTGGTTTAGTCGAAGCCAAGACCTAATTCCACCTGATCTGATTCCAAGTAATCCATTGTGAGACCTGAAAATGTATGTTTTTGGATGCTCTCCATCCAGTTTGACAGCAAATGGTTGTTTCTACATTGATAATTGGACACATTCTTGAGCCCTACAGACAAACTAGACCCAACATTGATTACCACAGCCGACGTCTTTTCCCCTTTTCAGCTGCCTTCCTGTTATAATTTAAACAGTTTTGTGCTTCATCACACCTGGGGAGGATCTATTCGTTTGAAGCATTAAAATGCATCTGCCTCCAAGTTGAACACTGCCAGGAAGGGATGGGGAGAAGGAAAAGAAGGAGCGGGAGGAATAGAGAGAGGGGTGAATTTGATTGTTCCACTGAATGGTTCATAATGCGCAGAACTGTGGCTGGTTCCAGTATCCCTCCCCCCCCCCAACCCCTCTTTCTCTTCCTCTTTTTCATCACATCATCTTCAGAGGCAGCTTGAGATGGGATTTATCTGCTTTCTCAACACACATGCACACACAAAGGGACAGAGAGAGCGAGAGAAGGAGAGAGAGAGAGAGAGAGAAAGAGAGACAGCTCACTCGTTCCATCAAATCTGGCTCTGAAGCACTTTGGCTTCAAATCTCTTTCCTGCTCCTGGTCCGTCTGTCTGTCTGACACCAATAAACACACACGTGCGGATGCACAAAGCGGAGGCGCACAGAGAGTGGAGGGATGGAACGTCTCTCTGTGTGTTTACCTCCCCAGTCATCCTGGTTAATTATGCATGCAGAGGCAGTTTGCTGGGAAGGTGGAGCGGCCTGGGAGGAATTGCGCACGCACGCACGCACGCACGCTTGCGCATTCAATCACACGTATTTGCTAAAAAAAAAACGAAAAAAGAAAAAAGAAGAAGTCACACACCACTGCTGGAACTACACGGCCCAGCGACACACACGTTCACTAAAGCTCAGCTCCTCAACAACCTGACAACACACTTAAATATACCAGACACGCAACGCTCGCTACCTTCTAGTTTCTCTCTTTTAGCGCACACTCACACACTCACACACTCACACTCGTGTCTAACACATCTGCCTTTAACACTGGGCTTAACGCAGCGTGCTCCGAAATAACGCAGCAACCCGCCCCGCCGCTGCTTCCAATCAGCACGCCGCGATCCCCTTCCCAATTACACACACTTCAGCAACGCGACACGGAGAGCATTCAGATGCCTCAGACATCACGCTCCCTTTTTCTTATTTCCTGTCTGCATCCCTCGCCTCTCTGCACCTCCCGTTACCCTTTCATTCGATAACCTCGGGTTCAATGCAACGGACGGGCTGACAGGCCGACCGGATGGCAAACACGCAACATCTCCCCGTGTCTCGCTCCTCTGCAGTGTCGCGGCCAGACTGCGTGGGTGGTTTCCTACCCAGGAGAGAGGCTTAGGAGATTGAGGCAGCCAATATCTGCTCCGACATTTGTCAGTGTCCCGTTGTCATGACACTCAGCTGGAGGTCACAGAGGGTCACCAGCAGCCAGTCACATAGATTATTGGAAGACGCATGGAGGGGGGGCAGAGATGTGCCGGCAAGGACAGGGAAAAGGATGCTGATGTGAGGCCACGGGATACAGAATTTGGATTTGTATTTAAAAAAAATAAATAAATAAAATGAGAAACACAAAATTATTCCATTTACTGGACTTGATGGCTGTGCTTCTATTCATATATTTGCAATTTGCATTGCAAATCTGGTTCAGAAATAAAATGGCAAGTCAAAATTGTTCAAAGTGGTTCAAATTATAATGCTTTGTGGCCTGCCCTCGAATGGACCTTACCGCATTTCATTGGCTAATGCCCATTTTACGTCACAGCGCAGTTACCACGTGCTTGACCATCTCACAAACGCAAGCTACTGTAGTAAATACATGCTGATGTACATTGTGGACTAGCAGACCGGCAGAAAGTTTTTGCGTCAGGACTCAAGAATGGTTCTCCACCATCAGTGGGGAATCTGTACAGGTGATGTCAGGTATCCTGATCGTATTTGTGGAACTAAAATTCACAGATTTCCAAAATCTGAAACGGAAAGCCTTGCTTGGATCAAA
>CAEGAF010082705.1:0-10397 GCA_903067075.1 Micropoecilia bifurca | reverse complement strand
CAAACTGTAGCTGACATGCATTAGTAAAGTAAATAAAGTGAACCAAGTTCCTGCTCTGAATAGTTTGATACCTTTTTAACCTGAACTTCTGAAGGAATCACTCTAAGCCTAATGCCCTGGTGAAGCAAGCAATAAGGGAGCAAGGTGACAGTTGGATGTTATGATACTTGGAGATGAATATAGATTTTTTTCTAGGAAAGAAAATATCAATACATATCGCGATATCAATATTACTATACAGCCCTAGTTATGCTGAACCTGACCTGGTATTTTATCCGTCTCTATCAGTATTCCCGTTTTTATTTTTTACTCTCCAAAGCATTGAATTTTGGCGGCCTGGGCTTTCTTTGTGTAGATAAAGCTCTCTGTAATGAGTTTGTGCTGCAAACTTTTCTGCTGCCACCCGTAATCTGCAGACTGCGGCGTGAGTTAATGCAGTCACCACGAGCCGGATAATGCTCCATCTGTTGAAACCCTGTCACCCCACAGCTCTGCCTCGCTCCCAGCAAACATTGTGACATTAAATTGTTGTTGATAACAAAGCCAAGATGTGCTGGTTCACTGCTTCCTACACCAGGACGTTTAGCTATCAGAAAAAAAACCTTCCTAATCTGCTGCTGAAGCCTTCGGTAATATTTTTGAGCCGAACAATGCTGCAGCTGATGGTTGGCTAACATCCAGTGCATTACCTGTGAAGCCTGGATGTCTTCCAGTAGTAATGAATAATTGAGTAGCATAATGCAACAAGTGGTAAAAGGCCTCGCTGATGCTTTCTGACACCACCCACCTACTGTTTTTATTTATCTCATTTAATGCAACTGATGTTTGCCTGCAGGCGTTTATGTAAAACAGATGTATGGTCTGTCTAACACGCCTCAGGTTTCACAGGATAGTCATGTTTTTGTCCACAAAAGAGGGTTTCACTGCAAAAAGACAACATCTTAACATGTATTTTTTCTATATAGTTTCTAGTGAACATATCTCAGTTCACTTGAAACTAGCTTACACGCAACTTTTCAGTGAGATATTTGCTTTTTGTTTCCTTAAAATTGATCAAAAAGTATATGATCCACTGACAAATTATTTCACTCATAATGTGAAAAATGTTTTCTTATAAGTGAAAAAATCTCCACAACATAGAATATATTAAGGAATTATTTCCTTAAACAAGCTACTATATCTTGCTTAAAAGTTACTTGTAAGTAAGTTATTATTTCAAGTATTTTAAGATACTTGCACTACAAACTAGACCTAAAATATTTGGTACGTTTTTGTGTTTTTGCAGTGTTTCACATGAGTAAAGGTTTAGTCTAGGTCTCTCTAAAACCTCAAGTTTGCAGATGTACGACTGGATGTTTTTCTTAGAAATTTCTGCTAAAGAGAAAAATTTATCAGTTGTAAGTAGTTTCTAAGCTATTAATGCAAATCATCCTCAGACCATCACACAGCTATAAAGTTTATCTTTACTGTAACGTTTCTTTTCTAAAACACCAGATGTGACAGAATAAGTGCTAAACTTCCATCTTTAACTCATCTTTAGGTTTGTCACAGCTACAAATTCTGCTGGAAGATAAATTGTCCCAGTAATTATTGCAATAAATCATAATATTGTTGTTTTGTTACAGTCTTTAATCCAGTTTCTGAAACTGGAAGAGATTTCAAATATCCCCAAATAAAACACCACAACCAAAAGCAATAGATAAAATGGAAATTAAAAAAATACATAATCATCAATATAATTATGTCAGTAAACAAAAAATGAAATGTGAACTCAAATTGAAAAAGGTTATTAAAAAACTAAGTATGTAGAGCTTACTGTGAAAGTTGCTGATCAAAAAGTGACATGTTCTTATATTTAAGCCTTGCATGTGTTATTATGTTACCTCAAATTAGTTTTTCACTGTTTTAATAAATATTCAGAGGAGAAAAATGACAAGATTATACAAATTAAGTGGATTAAATATGGAAAACTATGCACCTTCAATTACACATAACTAGGGCTGAATCAATTATTTAAATTAATCGTAATTGACCGATTATTCAAATAAACGTCAACTAATTTAATAATTGATTAATCCTTACATTGAGAAAAAAGGCTTAATAAAAACAACATTTTCAGAACAGTAATTAAACCAAAACTGAACAGATATATACATTATTTTGCAGTTTGGTTTGAGCCAAACCTCTGCTGGTTTTCAAAGTGAGAGTTTGTTCTCTGCGTAAATCCAGTCAGAGATTCGGAACATGTTTGCATGCCCTCCGGCTTCTTTCCAACACTTTCTAATATTGTGTCAAACTGTGCTGGGCTGAGAAAAGACGGCATTCAAACCGGGGGATCATTAGCAGTCAAACTAGGACTTAACTGCTAAGCCAAAATAACGATCGCACTCAAGGACTGAGCTTGGCACACATTCCTCTTTTCTTTCTCTCTGCCTCTTTCTCCCCTCTTCACTTTTGATTCCACGAGACAGAGGGGGCTGACATCTTTGAAAAATGACCTAAAAGCGAAAGCGAAAGGCAGACAACAGGAAAAAGAGGAGCAAGGGGAAGGATTTTAGCACCACAAGGGGCTTCAGTATTAGCAGGGAGGAAAAGACTTCAAAGCTGTCAGTGATGCCCAGGGGCCCAAACGGCAGAGAGCGGTCGGGATGCGGAGCAGGAAACGCCATGGAAGCAGGTCGGGCTCCAACGAAATGTTCCGTTTATCCACTTCCTCTCAGCGTGTTGAATGTAAAGATAAAGTCACCTGTTGATGAATGTGGCACAGCTATCATCTCTGACAGTGTGACATAAATAACTGGTAATTTCCGGGTCCTTATCAGAGCCATGCGGCAGCAATGATTGGACCTTTTCTACCTGCTGGTTCCTGTCAGAACTGCCGTTCTGATTGAGCTGAGAAAATAATAAATACAACGCAAATGATAGTGTTGATGTAAATTAACTGGATTAAGTATGAACAAGTATGCAGTTTCAATCAAAATTTTGCTGATAAATAGGGCTGAAACAATTAATCGTGATTAATCGTGATTAATTGATTACTGAAATAATAATTAACTGGAGAATATAGACTCAAAATAACATATTCAGAGCAGCAATTAAGCTAGCACTGTACAACAAATATGTTATTTCCCACTTAAGACTAAAAAAACTTATTTGCCCGTAAATCTCTTCTATCTAGAATTAATCAAATCTCAGAGTTTTAGCTTCACTTGATTCAGATTCTTGTATTTTACTCAAAAAACTTTTATTTTCTTATTTAAAAAAGAAATTTAATTACTATTCACTTTCATTTTAATGTACTTCTAATGTTGTATTAAAAGCGGTTCAAATCAAAATCTGTAGAATGTGGCATTTTTTAGAATGATAGATGACGGATTAAAATAATCACCATGAAAATATTGGGGCTTTTAACAATATTTTTGACAAGTTCAGTTCAAGAGTGGATTGAATGTTAAGCCACTCTTGTTAATTAGATTTATATGGACATATATTGTATTTTAATTATTAGTTTTAGTAATTTATCAACAGAATGACATGAATGGTACAAGAAATGTGTTTCTGTTGGCTCTAAATTCTCTTAAAAAAAAAGAAAATTCAATAAGCTATCTTTTTTTTCAAGGGGTTTTGCAGCTTTTGGCAGATTTATTTTCACTCAACTGAGAGCAAAACTGTCTCTGTCAGAAGCCTGATTACTTCTGATGTAATTTAATTTAAATATATATTTTGGATGACATGTACATTATTGACCCAGTTTGAGAAAATCACCCAGGTTCTGTTAAAACACAAAAAATTAAAAGTAATATTTACATCTCTGATGATTTGACCTAAACATTTAAGACCCAGGCATGTTTAAACATTTTATTTTTAAATATTAGATTAAAAAGATGCTCCTATTATTTTTAACTAAATCACTACCACATTAAAGTGGAGCTTGAAAAAAAATAATAACACTAAGCTTCTTTGGATTTGTTAAGCCGTGATTGATAAGCTAATAATAAAATATTAGATTTCAGTGTGATGTTTTAGGAGTGGAGTCTTTCCCAGCTTACCTGACTCACCTGAGTTCAGTTTTATTCCTGATGTTGTGGACTGAATAGCTACTTTGCTGGAGGCGTGAATCGTTTCATTAGCCTGTAAATTACAGACTGAGATCATTTCCCAGTAATGCTTTAACCTTTCATTGACCTGAATGGAGACATAATACTTACAGAGCTGTCATAAATCTAAATGCTACAAAAATTAGCATAGAGACGATTCAATAAGACATTTAATTACATCAAGGTTGAGATTCAATCAACCAACTTTATTACATATAAAAAGATTACAGATGCAGATATACTTACACTTGAACCAAGTTTATTAAAGAATATTAATCCATAAAATGAAGAATTAAGTGTATATTTAATCATTGAAAAGACTCACAAAAGGTAAAAATGTTTTTTTCTTCTCTACAAACTGTTTTTAAAATGTTTTGAATATTGCAAATACTATAAACTGATTAAAACTCCAGCATTAATTCTGGAGTTTAATCAGATTTTTAAAAACACAAAGTAAATGGTTTAAATAACTTTATCTTATTCAGGCTGGACTTCTGCTCCTGCAGTTACCAAATTATAATCTCAGCATAAAGACAGAAAATATGTTTTCAGGTGTCAAGTTTAATAAAAATGTAAAGTTAAAATGTTCAATTATTATTTTTTTATTATCTCAAACTCAGATCTCAAATTGATGATCGATTATGTCAGACTTGGCAGATTAAGACGTTTTGATAAGTTTTATTATTTTTCTTACTGAATCCACCCAACTTTGGTTTCAGGAAAGGAGGAGCCAGGAGGAACTGATCAACCAATCAGAGGGAGAGTTGGAGTAACACAATATCTAGGTTGGGCGTTTCAACATTTTAGCTGGAGAAAAGAGACTCTAGAGTTGTTTCTGTGCGTCACACACATATTTTGTCAGTAAATACCTTTATTTATTTTCAGAGTGTTTAAGGCGTCAGACGGTTGTTTGTGAGGTCGACCAAATCAGCGCCGTAAATCCACGTGTTGTGCTTCATTTCTACTCGGTGATGCAGTGCTGCTGTCTCTTTGTCATGAGCGACAGGCTGCAGGCGGTTTGAGTGAGAGATGAGATGCGGTGTCTAAACGACTGAACCTCGAGGCGGGCGGCGCAGACTGGAAAATGGAATAACACACACAAACACACAGGAAAGCATGGCTATTATTGTGGGGACTTTCCATTGACTTCCATTCATTTCTACAGCCTTATCCTTATCCTAACCAAAACTCAATTCACACCTTAGTCCAAAATCTAAACCCTGGCCCAAAAACAGCATTTCCCTTTGTAGGGACCAGGCTTCAGTCCCAATCAGTAGTGAGTCCCCATAACGTAGTATGTGTCAGGCAAATGGTCCCCATAAAGTATTAAAAACAAATGCACACACACACACAAACACACACACACACACACACGCGCACGCACACACACACACACACACACACACACACACACACACACACAGATGTTTGCGCAGCTATCTTTGTGGGGACTTTCCATTGACTTCCATTCATTTCTACAGCCTAAACCTGACCTTTACCCTTTTCCTAACCCTAACCATAACATGCCTAACCCTAACCCTAACCAAAACTCAATTCACACCTTAGTCCTAACCCCTGAACCCTGACCCCTGACCCTAAAACAGGGTTTCCCCTTGTGGGGACCAGGCTTCAGTCCCAGTGAGTAGTGAGTCCCAATAACGTAGTATGTATCAGGCGAATGGTCCCCATAAAGTATTAAAAGCAAATGCACATACACACACATACACACACGCACACGCGCACACACATAACCTACTGATCCCACACAGTCCAGCCCACCACCCACCCTCTAAATTTGTATCTCTCACTTTCTCCTCGTCTCATTTTCCGTCTCGCTGCCGGTGGCTGTGTGCAAATTCACTCACTGTGCAAATGGAAAGCAGATCTGCACCATACAGTTTCATTTGGTCTCATATTCCTGTGCAGGAGAGTCTCTTCATGCTGCTCTCCAGCATGTTTCAGATTAGATTAGAGATTATTCATGCAAACTGATGCACAAACAATTCATTCCAGACTCGCTCTGACTGCTGCATCTCACTATCGAGGCTTGTGTCGTCCGCTTTGGGTCAGATGCTGTGCAGAAACGTTCACTAGAAGCTGAGGTTGAATGTTCAGAACATCATATTTATAATTAAATTAGGTTTAGCACAAATAAACGTCTTCTTTCCAGAAGAAGGCACATAAATTGAGATTTTTTTTTGGTGCTATTTCTGAATAAATCATAATGAGAAATGTCTTTACATCTCACAAAAACCAATTTTCAGGACTGATTGCTTCTTGTTTGTCTCTCCTTACAGATGCGAAGCACTCGAGGTGTTTCAGTTTGGCCTGTGGGATTTGTGGGTGGCCGAACATATGAGCGCCCCCTGGTGTCTGGGGGCAAAGTGGTTGGTTGGTACACTGGCTGGAGGCCGGACAGACCCTTTGCTACTGACATGGCAGGTAAGAAGCAAAATGGAGAGATAACGAGGCTGACTTTTTCTGCTTCATTGGAAAAAAATGTCTTGTGTTTCAGGTAACAAGATGCTAAGAAGTGATTATATATTTATATCCAACCTCAAATATTCAAAATAATTCAACACAGTTGTTGCTAAAGGCAAAGTAACTCTCACGGTGCATTCACACCAGCCCTGTTTGGTTCGCTTTAATCAAACGCTGGTTTGTTTGGCGACATGTGACTTCGCAATCAAAGTCTGATGCGAATCAAAAAAGCAAACTCTTGCCTCCTACGAACCTCGGTCTCAGTTCGGTTGAAGTGAAACTCTGATGCAGGCAGATGGGAAGCCTACTTCCTGCTTTGGGAAGTCTCTGAACGTCAGAGTTCAGCGCTAGCAGGAGAAATGACTTGAAAGGCAAATATTTTGTCTTTCGTAATGATAAAATTCTCTCTGCATTCGGTAACACGATGCCCCCTGCATCGTCGCCACCCACCGGACCCTCCTCCAGGGTCCACCTCTGCCTACTGGATCATTTCAGTGGATATTTCAGACTGTGCCAGGAAGCCGGAGCGCCCGGAGAGAAACCTGCAAACAGGAAACCTGTCAAATCTTTTTACCTTTTGTCCTCTGGTGTCTGATCAATTCTTCTCGTAAATGTAAATGAAACCATTGTTGGACATGCCTTCCCTGCAGTCGCTGTCTGCAGTGAAGACATGCTCGTTGTCTGTCTTCACGGTTTGTTTTCCCTTCATTAAATAACAGTAGACGTCTGTTAGCTTTGGATCCCCACAGATGACAGAGGACAGGTGGTACGTCTCCGTCCCACATTCTGCAGGCACATCCATGGTCTGAGTGGCTTTTGTTTGGTGCTTCCTGGTCAACCTATGCAGAAAAAACACCAGGACCTTGTTATCGGTCATGCAGTGTTTTTTCTGCCAAGGTGACCTGCAGTCTGAACAACGGCGTTTGCAAGCCAAATCCAACCAGTATTCAAGCAGTATAGATATACTGGTTGAAAACAGTACTGGTGGAAGGGCAATCGTGGCACCGTTGTTCAGGAGCCTGAGGGAAGTGGCTCCACAGTTAGAACAAGAGTCGTTGTCGTACAACATTTGCCTCCCATTCAACTCTCAACACTGTGAACTCCAATGGCTGCTGGAAAGGGCAAATGTTCATTCTTGTTGGTTGGCTCTACTTATGCTTTTCAAAGAATCACGCTGTACATTTTTGCATTTGTTTGTAGCCATTTCCACACCTGAAGGTAATCAGCTGATTTGGGGTGTGTGGCCATCAGCCACGTCTTTAGATTTAAAGGACAGGAGGCCTTCAAGCAGCAACTGAGGAGAGTAAAATATCATTATCTAAGAATTATTTCGTGCAAACAATGTAACAATGTAACATAATAGGTCACAGTTGCTCTAGAGCAGGAAACTCTTGTTTCCACAGAGCTGATCCTACTGATCAGACACCTGAACATGTTATAAAATGTGACAGATAATTTAGAAACAAGCCAGTATCTTCATTTTAACTTTCTAGTCCTTTATTGAAAATGAAAACATTCTTTTTTTTCAAGTTCTCAGGACTCGTCGATTGAACAGCTGAAATCAGATTGAATATTTTTGATTTGTTTGCTGCCAGCTGGAGAAAAACAGATACTGAGTTGCGTTCTCTCCTTCCTAGCATGTCCACACGAATCACGCTGCTTTCTATTGAGCTGCTGGGTTTTTTCATGGATTAATTTGCCATAAAATGAGATCTGATCTTTCCAATTAAATGTTCCAACTGTTACTCCTCCACAGAGGAGCTGCTGCACGTCTTTGCTTCATAGTTTATTCCTCTGATAAATCACTAGGCAGGATTCAAGAGCCTCGCTTAATAAAACGGTGCTGATAAGCGACAGAGTAAACAGTTTCAGGACAACTGATTGTGAAAAATCCATCACCTGATCATGTCTCTTGCTTCAGCGTTTAAAAATATCTCATCAAACACTGGAAAGGTTAGAAAATATGTGAGTTTTTGAATAATCTTAAACAAAGAATCAAATCTGAATTTGTAGATTAAAATATATTCAGGAAGGGCTGGTTCTAAAGTTTAGCAGATGCATTTGATCCTCCAGCAAATTTTGTCATCAGGTTTGCACACATTTCAGGAATCATTTTGGTCCTTTGTTAGTTTTCTGCAGTGCTGCTTTCCAAATCAAAGCTCCAGCTCGCTGCACAGACCTACAAGATCGAAACTCAGACATTTCTGAGATTCAAAAGTCCAAAATTTGCAAGAAAAAACTCAAACTGGGAATTTTCTGGAACATTCCACAGTTGGAAATTTTCTGAGCTTTAAAATTCCAGCACTTTCAACCTTTTAAGCTCAGAATTTTCCAAGTTTCTTCTAGAATTTTTCTGGGATTTATCTCAACATTTTTGACATTTGTCTTGTAAAATGTTGGCCTTTGGAGCTCAGAAGCTTTTGTGTTTTTTTCTAGAAAATTTCATGAGATTATTCTGAAAATATTTGATTTTTTTGGTAGAAAGTGACTCTTTTTTACAATGGCCCTAAAATGTTGTCACAGGTACCTGCTGTCCTATGATTAATCTTTGATTTTGTTCTTAGGAGTGAAGAGACTGGAATAAGGAAAAATAAATCTGCTAGGATCAGAAGTATCTTTAATCAACTGATTGGTTGTGGTTTGTGTTTAAGACGGGCATCTGGCCAATTTCTCTGAGTTCTGGAAACAGACACTTTTTGTTCTTATTTTTACATAGATGTCTTTAAAATTATTAAAAGTGTTTTGGACAGATTTAAGGATGTAATCATTCTCTGTTAAATAGAACAAATAAAAAGTACATTTATGACCAAAGTACATTCTCTCTGCATTCGGTACATTTATGACCAAAAAAAATCTATACAATTTTGTTTATCTACAAATTAGTGAGATGAATTAAAATACAGTAGTTATTTTTCTTGCTTTTGACATAAGAATATAATCAAATACCTGAATAATGAGTAGCTGGACCAGGCATTGCGCACAGTTTTTAAAAAAACTTAGCTTACAGTGCTGACGACCAAAGGAAAAGATGAAGCACATGGATCCATCAATCTGTTTGCACATCCTTTGTAAAAATCCAATCAGCATCTTTCCAGCCTGTGAGAAGGTAATTCATCACACTGACCAAATAACGCCTCTCCTTATTTCTCCTCACTATTGGCTTTTTTTGGGGGGGGAGCAGTGGATGGTTAGAAAAACTAGAGCTGAAAAGAGAAGAACATGACAGAGCAGCATACAATTCAAGCAGCTTTGACGTGTTTTCCTACCCAACTGCATGCTAACACGCTAGCAGTTCTTATCCCTCCATTTTCTCTTAAATCATCCCTAACCTCACAATGTGCACCGTAATTATGCCCCTTTATTTTCCACTGCTTTGTGTAATTACATAGTCAATTTGCTACGCAAGGATTTACTGCTGCGGATGCGTTAAGATGTTTGTCTCTCCCTTCTTTTTTTCTTTTATTTAAATTTTGCAAAGACGACGACGTCTATGAAGAGCAAACAGCCCAAACTTTATTCACTCCTAAATTATTATTCATTGGATTTACAATGGGGTGTCTGCAGAGCCCTCAGCGAGTGCCAGTCCGTGTCTTAATAGCATTGTGTTATACAACGCTGCATTGTTAGCAGACCACTAAAGCCTCCCATCCACTGCTCTGTCTCATTTATCCAGACACAATGGAGCCTGCACAATTACGGTGTAGAGTACTATTCACCTCAGTCTGTGTGGGTTTCTCTGATTGTGCACACACACACACACACACACACACACACACACACACACACACACACACACACACACACACACACACACACACA
>CAEGAF010082647.1:0-40519 GCA_903067075.1 Micropoecilia bifurca | reverse complement strand
ATATAGTACTAAACTAAATGTAGAAAACTAAACAGTTTATGTCCAGCATGTGTGCGGTCTGCAAAGATTTCAGCTGCCCGTTTTCTGACCATAAATCTGTACAAGTCCTTCATGTAAGTAAGGTCAACACAGATGAGCTTCTCTGCAGGTCTTATTGTTCATTGCAATTCGGACTTCTCCTGTTTTGGGGATTTTGTCAAAAAGTGATCAACTTTCCTCTGCCCGGTGTTTGTCGTTCTCCTTGTAATGGAAGGAAATCGTCGCCGCTACCTTTCACACACCGGTCCGCTGAGGTGCGGCAATTTGTGTACAGAGAGAGGAGGAATGTGGAAAGAACCCGGGATGAAGTGTAGCCCCAAGTTAACCGCATCATTTGCCAAGCTGTTTGCCCTGTAGGCATACAGCAGGGGGGCCCTGCAGGGGGCCTGTGATGTCCTTCAGATTCTTTAACACCAGTCACTCAAAGGATTTCAAGATCACAGACATGATCATGAAATCCTTTGAGCAAGGGGTTATCCTCTTCCTGCCTCCTGACTCTCCAGCGGGTGTTTTCCTGTTTGGCGAACCCGACGGAAGCAAAAAGATGTCTTACTCTGATGCCTAGTTCCAAACCACCAAAAGAGCAGTGTATGCTTGGGCAGTTGGACCCTTGTGTTTGACTAAAATCGCAATATTTTTTTTTCTTAAATGGCATGCAAGGGAAAAATTTCATACAATCAGGATTTCTTTTTTTAGTGCTGAAAATAGGATTGTATGTGAAGTGTCCCTCTAAGAGCCTTACTAAAGAATACATGGGTGTAGTTTTTAGTTATAAGTATGGAGTTACAGATCAATATTTTATTTTTTTTTTTGTTCTCGTCCATGAATACGAGTTGTGCTCATCAGCACTCAGTCATTGTGATCACTACCAAAACCATTCTTTGCTAAAAGCCTTCATACTCTCAATGCAGTCAGCACTTCAGTCTGTTTTATGCTATTTAGTTTTAGTCAGCTTGGATGATAGTATCTGGGAGTAAATCTAATGCATATTGATTTTCTATTGTGGGTGGAGAAGTAGAGATAGTGTCCAATTTTTATGAAGGATTTCTACTTCCATCGAGCACAATTTGAGAAATTGTTGAAAAGTAAGTTAAAATGTCCCTGAGTTTTTATCACGCGTTCACAAATCTTCATCAAAGAGCACTTTATGAGCTTCCTCCATGTCCAACGGCAAACTGAAATACCATTTGATGTGAAGTTCAACCAGAAATTTGACTACAGATCAAAGGGCAACCGCCTCTGGCTACTTTGATGGACAGATTTCCTTTTACCGGACGGAGGAGTGAAGAGTGTGCACTCCCATCCAAAAAAAAACTAAAGACGACAAAACTATCATTGTGACAGAAACGCCATGAAACTGAGGGAACGAACCTGAAGGTTCTTTAGTCTTGTGTGGAGGCCCAAGCGCGATTTATTGCGCGGACGCCATCTTGTAAATAATGGTCCGAAATGCTAAACAGGGGGAGGTCGTCTTGTGTGGGGGGGGAAAAAAAACGATTTCACGCCGCAGAAACGCCTCACTTCATTAGTGAAACGCGAGGAAGATGCATGTTGGCCACCCGGGCATGATATTGTGTCTTGGTGAAATAAAGAAGCATCCTTCACAATAATAATGATAAAGAACGCACTTAATGAATTACCGGAGCCGGAATGGATGATCGGCTGTTGTTCGGCCGGCTTGAGACGTCGCGAAACATACAAGGCGGAGGGTAAAAAGAACGACTCCCGTAATTTATGCGCATTCCGTCTCTATTACACGCCTGCAACCAATTTGTATTGAACATTGTGACAACTTCTCACTGTCATCCTTCATGCGTCGAAGCAGAAAAACATCAGATGTTTAATGATGTTACCGCATTCCACAGATGGCATTGATGCCGCTTCAGAAATAGCCTGGAGAAAATCGTCATGTCTCGACTCTAAACTGTATAAATAAATCACTGCGTGTACTTGTTTTTATTACTATTATTATTTTTTTATATTGAACGATATTACACTGTATACTGCTGTGATTAAATTTAATAACTTTTTTCTTTACTTCCACAAATTGCCATCCTCTATTCCCTGCATGTTGTCCCCCATCTGCTTTTTCCCCTCTCATCTTTGTTTCTCCTCTGCCTCATTAAAAGAATCTTTTTAATGCTGTTTTTTTTTCATTTGCTCTTTCTTTCTTTACCTGTTCTCTGTGTGCTTTTACTCTTTGTACCTGATTTTATTTCTGCTCCATCTTCACTGCCTAATTATTATTTTTCTCACTTCCAGATTTTGATTTTTTATTGATGGTGCCATCGCTGAGATTTTTCAGATTTTCTTACGTTACAATGTATTTCACTGGGAATATTTGTCACGGGCCAACTGAAAATAGTGCATAAATGTATAAATATGTATATTTCAACTAGCTTTTACTTTATCCCTCGTAAAAATATATTTTTATTATGTTCCACCTTTTATAGTTTGTGTGTCAGAACAGCCCTCGATAGAAAACAGACTGATAATCCAGTCGAAGTGCATTTCATCTCAACAAACAGCGAAGAGGCTTTGAAATCTCATATCTTGTTTTGCTAGCAATGAACCTGCTCAAACCGAACTAAATAGAGCAATTCGACGGGACTTCAGAATGAATTATTTGGATCCCGCTGACAATGTATTTTCCTCTAAATGTGTAAAGATTGAATGGAACACCCGCTTGATCTTTCTGGCTTTGCAGATAACATTCTTTGTTCGCTGTCACTTCTGTCTACTCATTATGTTTCAAAGGGCTTTTTGATGATCAGCTCAGGAAATGCAGGAAACGCGTATCCGGATTTCTCCCTAATTATTTAAGATGGGGGAGGAAGACGGGCCGCACAGGACGACAGATGGGTCATTGTTTTGATGAGGGAGATGGAGGAAGTCATTTTCCTGACGAGCCGAACACCAAGGAACAGTCAGCAAAGGGCGTCATCTGGGTAACACAAGGATTATTTGGAGGAGTAAAAGAAAAGTTAAAGATTGGCAGTCGAATCTAAGATTGCATCTTTGTGGAAACAAAGCGCATTTAAAATGTAAATACAAGACAGTACAAGTCAGTTTCTAGGGTTTAAGACCATATTGAAAATGATCTAGTCTGCATAAACCTCGATAAAAGCAGAATATTTAATTATCTAAAGAGTAAAAACTACTTGGAAAGATATTGGCAATATTAACAGCAAAACAGTTGGTTCCTGTTATCGATCTCAGCTCAAGAAAAGATCAAGAAATTGCAAAAAAAAAAAACAAGAGTTAAACCTAAAACTCTACATTTCAATTTAATGTTGGTGGTGAGAGGAAAAGTTTGAGTTTCAGCCAAACTAGCAAAGGTTGCTCAGTCAAGTCACAGAAAACTACTAATACAGCAAAGTTCTAAAAAGAGTTAGTGTTTCAGTTTGACTTTTCTTTTCTACCTTGGCTGTACTTTTGCGGAGTCTTGAATTAACATCAGCACACGTGTGGAAAAATTGTCTTAACTTCCTCCACAAAGCCCAGCACAACGAAACAAAGTTTTCTTAAAGGGACTCATTGTCCGCAACATTGATCCCAGGGCAGAGTCAGCAGGAGGCTGACATCCGCAGAGGGACAGGAAGTGGCAGGGGCAGCACCTCTCAACAGGTGCAGATGATTTACATGAATGCAAAATATAGAAAAGAAAAAAAAAAGTGAATAAATCGAGGGCAAAGACGTCCAAGCAGGTTCGGACTCATGTACATGCATATGCAGCAGCTCTGGTTTGACTGGCACTCAAAGACGCATAAAAAAAAAGATAAAAGGGGGAAAGGTGAATGGAGTCTAACTTGAGTTTTGGTGATCGTCGATGTTTTATGCAAGAATTGGCTCGTATCGGCCGCCCACATCTGAAAATATGCTGCCTTTGTCGACACTTTAAGCCTTGATCATGCAAATGTAACCTGTCCTGCATGAGTTAATGCATCTCTTGGCGCTTGTGTCACATAAAAAGGAATCGACACCAACCACAGCTAGATTAGCTCGCAGTCCAAGACGGCGAGCTAATCTAGCTTGTACAGAGCCGAATGTTCTGCAGATGCCCTCCCACACAACCTCCTATGCATCTATATGAAGCAAGGTGACAAGGAGCAGCTCCTCGATTCATCACTCTGAGACGATGGAAACCAGCACTTCAGTGCTAAAACACTTAAAAGCTAAAGGTTGGGTAAAAGGTTATTTTTTGAATGTTGTTAGTATTTTTTTCTTTTCCTTTCAAAATAACTCACCCACGTCTGCGTTCGTATGAACTTGTTTGATTGTGTTGGACTTTATGTTGCTGGGTAATGAAATGTGAGTATTAAATTACATTTTTGCTAACTTAACCTCGGACACAAGGAAATCGTGGAAGGCTCTTTGCGTCTCGACCGTAGTGTGTGTTGTTGCAAGTAGCTCAGTAATGGGGTTGTAAAACAACTCATTCACTGTAAATTAAAATTTTTATATGTCAGGAAATGAGATAAAATCGAGTGGCAGGTACGTATGCCTGAAACGGCAGCCGCGTCACGGCAGTATCTTGTGAAATCCTCTCCGTTTTGCCCAAACCGTCTTGTCCTGTAGCATTCTGTCACAACGTACCGAGCAACAGATAAGTGCACAGGAAGCGCTATCTGCACACTCGCCTTGAGGATCTGAGAGGAGCTTCGCCTGCAGGTGGAAGGCGGGGTGAAGGAAGGAGGAGGAAACGGAGTGTAAACGCAGCAGGATGGATCAGTAGATACCGGTATGTGGAGTTCACCAATTAACTTAGAAAAAAAAAGTACTTGGATGAAAAGCAGAAAAATTAAAGCACCATCTAAAAAAGCTTCTTGGGTGGGCTCTTCATCTTTGTGAAAGGAATCTTTGCTTTTCCCTCCCACCCCTTTACAAGGATGATAATATGAAGACATGACGTACTTATGGGATACATTTCAAAGGGGAATTTTAAACAAAAGGCCTTTATGGCAATAGCTTGATCACACCAACCCTAAGGTTTCCGTTTCAGAAAGGTTACCTTGTGAAAGGTCAGAGTAAATTTGGACTTGCAGTGTGGAGATAACTGCTGTAATTTTACCTCTGCATTAAGGCTGTAATGCTTTATCGGAAAAACTTCAGGGTATATTTTCTCTAAAAATCTTTTTTTTTTCATCCACTATTTGAATTAATACAAATGGGGGGGAAGAATATTGCATATTTCTCAGTTCAATCAGAAAGTTAAACTTGAATATTACATACAATCGGCAAACAAAGTAATACATTCCGAGGGTAAATTTGAGGATTTTGACTTTGATAATGAAAACTCAAAAGTCAAAGTCTCAAATTAGAATACTGTGGAAATGATTTATTAATGGAAATTCATGTTGTCTGTCGACTCTAATCAGCCAATTAACTCCAAAACACCTACAAACGTTTGCTGAGCCTTTAAACTCCGGGTCTATTTGCTACATGATCATGGGGGAAGACTGCTGACAGATGTCCAGAACCTTCTAGAAGACAATGTCTGGAAGAATTTCAAAAAGTGAGAACTCTAACATGTCTTCCCAAGAGAAAGACGTACAAAATACACACTTTGTTTTCCTTTTACAAATGGTGTTTAATGCAATACGCCATATTTATTGGTACTTCTAACTGTGTGGGATCAAAGTTGGGTGTTTATAGTTCAAACACATACATTTCAGCTTGGTAATGATGCTGACTGAATCGTCAGTACCTTATTGTTGCCATGGAGTCATCGCCTCCCTTACCATTTTGCTCATGTTTCAACTTGCCGTACTCTCTTCATTCCGCCTGGCTTCACTCTCCCGTCTCTCTTCTTCTGGATCCTCGGTCTTCAGGCATATTTACGGCTTCGCTTAGCAGTCGACACTAAAGTATTCAGCCGCGGCGAACATCCTCTGTCGTTTGGGGAAGCTGAAGCGCCGTGGTTGGTATTTCAAACGTCAGAATGTGCAACTGATGAGATCTGCCTGTATTCAGCGACAGTAAGGAGAAGGAGGAGCATCAAGAGGATATGCAGTCCGAATCCATTTAGTTTAGCTGCTTTTAGAAGTCGGTTAATTATAAATTCGTCCATCTGCCTTTGCTAGTAAAACCAGACATGCCTTTTCAGACTCTACCTTGCTACATTTCCTGCTTGGTGAGAGCCAAACAGATGCAGGCGATGTCAGGGTTCTTTTGTTTTTAGCTTCTTCAGGTCAGTACTTTTGTAGAATCACCTTCTCTGGAAGGTTTATTTCTTTCTTTTTGTCTTTGCAGAACAGCAGAAGCACAGTTGTGTTTAGGTAAACCGGCTGGAAAGTGAACCACCACCTCAGTTTCAAGCCTTGCAGGCCCCGACCAGGTTTTCTTTAAGGATTGCCTCGTGTTGTGCCACATCCATCTTATCAATTCTGAGCTGCTCCCGTCGTCTTGCTGATGAAAGGAATCCTCGCAGCGTGTTGTTACCGCCAGCATTATGTGCCGTGTTACTTTCCCTCCACGCAGTGCTGTTGATGTAGGTCAAAAAGTTGCATTCCGCTCTCATCTTGCCAGAGTTTCTTTTCAATAAGAGTTTTTTTGGCACTTCTCCATGAAAACAGCTTTGCAGAGTGCATAAGTAACAGATACCCTGTCAACAGACTCTTCCACCTATTGATCTCTGCAGCTCCGGTCCGGTGTTCACCTCGTGTTCTCCGGTGACTGGTTTTGTTGTGCTTTTTGTTTCCTCGTTTTTCCACTCTTGTTTCACAATTTTAATTGAAGTCCCGGGTTGAAATGCACGCAAGGAAATAATTTAAGAAATCCTTGGAAAAACATTGTGCTTCGGAAGGCCTGTGGATCCGTTTGGTCAGGAAGAATCTCTTGACACTCGTTCCAAGTGTTTGACTCTCAAGCGCAGACATTTTTTTCTTTATCATATGATCGAATCTGCGGAGAATTAACAACAATTGCTTTTAAGTGGACTCAGCTGTGGCTCAGTAACTCAATGACGACGGAACAATAAGGGTGATTTTCAGTCTGACAGGCCTGAAGCGATTGACCCGTTGTCTTTAGATAGATGGCAAGACTGAAGACCCTTTTATATACCAAAAAAATCAACACTGCCGTGGGCCAGACCGATTCTAGATTCTTCTTGGAGCAACTCAGAGAAAACAGACTGATCACGTCTGAAGGCAATGATATTCTAAAATCCCACACATCCGCCAAAGCGCATCGTTTTTGACGTCACGGCGAGTGGAAGGATCTATTTTCTACCAACGCCTGTAAATAACTGCACTCCACAAGGTCGGGGTACAACGCGGCAGCGTCTATTAGATCCACTCAGTTCAACAGCCGAGACACGGTGCGCGCGATGTGCTTGAATAACCACTTAGACTCCACTGTTCCACTTTCATAAATAGATATTTACCAAGGCAGTGATTCCCATATGCTGTACGGTAACATTTCAACACGCACGGTTGACCTTCACCTCGGCTGATTAGAACAAAAAGTAACCAAGAAATCTAGAACCAGAACGTAGGTGCAAAGCACTGTCCTTGGCTCAGGCGCCCGCGGTGAGCAGCTTCAAACATACTTAGGTTTAATTAACTATCGATTTGAAGCTCTTTCAGTCCTTGCTGTGCGCCAAGACGCACGAGGAGGCAGCAACACGACAATTTCTAACATTTTTTAGTCTTTCTGATGTTTTGCTCCTGTCTCGCCACTGTATTTCGCTGAGGTCTAAAGGCCAATTGATTACCTAAGCATTTTCTAAGCATCGACCCAGGTTCCACTAACCCCGGCTGACCTCGGTGTACAGCCCGCCTCAGCCTTAATGCGTCTCTACCCCCCCGCACCCACCCTTTTTTTTCCTATTTCAAAAACAGCTCAAATGAGTTGGGCATTTCTGGCGAGCCGTCTCCCTTCAACCCCGTTGTAAGTCACCGATGAACATTGCCGTGTTGATTCTGCAGTGTTGACATGCAGGAGATGAGGGCACGACCATTTAAAAGTCAATATCGTAGAGACAGATTGGCAATTTTAGAAAGAGAAGTACACGTTAGTATTCAGAGGGGAGAAACAGTGAGCATGAGTGCTTTTAGAATACAGAATCTATCGTTTTTTTAAATTCCTTTTGAAGACAGGAGAGTGTGTAAGATAAAATTAATTAGCTACTATAATTTACGACCGACACGGTCAACATGAACTTGCTTTGAATTTGACCCAAACGATACTTTGAGTTTTAATTCTAAAATAAGTCGCCCTTTTTCAAACAGCGGCGGAGAAGGGGCAGCATAGCAATTAAGGGGAAAGCACATAAGTTCTCTGTGATGAAAAAGGATCTGGTAACGAAGTGTCTTTGAGTCAGACCGAAATTTAAATCCCCAACTATCGCAGCTACTCTATAGGTTTGGAATTATTTACTTATTTGGTGCATTATTCTTTTTTAAATTTTCTTAAAATGTTCAATATCACGTTGGTGCTGTCCAGGTTGCATTTGGGTCCAACATCTAAATCTCAAATCATGACAGATTTATTGTTTTTTACACGGAACATTCTAACAAATGAAGCACGGATTTGTGTTCATGTAATCAAATCGGAGGGAATATTGTTTTGGTTTAGAACCGTTTTTTGCTGTAAATTACATAAGCGAGTCTTTTGAGCATAGCTAAATGTATTTAGTGACTATTTCCATTAATTCTGACCAACTGTAGAGGTATAACAGCTACTATTGTAGGGTTCCATATAAATACATCTGCAATTCCTCAAACAGTTTTTCCGTTTTAAACTCTTTCATCTCTCATATTTAACGCATCTTCAAATAATGACATTTTTTTCCCAATGGCACACAAGCGCCTGGCCTTTTGCATATTGAGTTGCATCCATGTTTGCCATCTTCTGTTTTTCACAAAGGATGTATTTGGAAAAGTCGAAGAAATGATTTCATTTGTGGTTTGAATCAAAAATGTGAAATTAAATAAAATGCATAAGTCAAGCTATATAATAGCGTAAACCATTCTAAAGGAAAAAAGTCATATTCGATATCTTCAGCTGTGGTGCATCAGAAAAGGTGAGCTGGGTTAATCCTTTTAAAAGCTTAAATGTCTACTCTTTGATTATCGAACCCTTATTTTTCTTTAACTCTAAACTTTTTTTTATCTAGATAGTATAGACCTTTAAATAACTTTTTATTCTTCAGGTCTTGGAAAAGCTATTTGAAAGACCCTTTTAAAGTAACATTGGTCATTGAATCTCGGTTCTTACTGTGATGAACTTTCTTTTGTTACCATTTTGGCACCAGGCTCGGCTAAGGAGAACATGAGTGTTTGGACGGATTGAAAGCGCAGACAGTCGGACTGAAGGAATAAATAGATTTTAAAGTGGACGGGATAGAAAGGCGCAGTTGGCACAAAGAAAGAAACATCCCGAGAACAGGGCTTTTAGAGAGGATGTAGCTTTTTACTTTGTAAGAAGAGAGTGAAAAAATAGGCTGAAGTAAATGCTTATGAAATTGGTGTAATAAATAGGAAAGTAACTGCAGCCAGATTTTATATATTTTATGGTTTTCACATCGTTCATGTGAAATGAAAAAAAAATAAACAAGAAAATGTCCATCAATGAAATATTGTGAAAAATTTACAGTGAAGCATGAAAACTGAAATAGAGTCTAAAACTTTCTCTGACGGCACACTTCCTGCATACCTGTGATGCAAAATAAATATTTTAGCGGTCGAGGCCTTTTAATTTTGATCTTTCGCCCACAAACATGCTCTGCTGACTGCTTCAGCTGGTCTTGGAGGAGTTTCTGATTCAGCCAAAACAAACCCTTAGCTTAGCTTTTAGGGTGACTCACGGACACATAAGCTGGTTTCTCAAAATAAGTTGTTTTCCTGGCACTCCAAACTGTTACTGAACCCTGTAAAATCTGTAATACTGGGACTAAAATTGGTACCATCACTCAAATTCTCTCAGATGCTGCAGAGTATAAAGTTCTCTCTCTCCAAGTTCATGCTGTAGTTAATCTAAAATGCACTCCAAAAAAAAGTTGTCTCAAGCGAGTACTCTCCAAAAGTAGGAAGTGGATGATAGTGCAAGGCATTCTGGGTAAATGCAACCCAAACCAACCTGTACCTAATGAAGGAGTAATTGCTTGCAGTCTTTTACAAACGACACAAAAAACAAATTAGGCAACTGCTGAAATTTGACACAATTTAATTTTTGTTGCCGTTTGTGAAGTTGCTTGATTAAATCAGCAGTGATTAAATATTGGTTGATTCATAGTTGTTTTAATCTTATTGGTTCATAGTAGACTGAGTTTGTCAACGATAACCTTCAATCTTCTAATTTTGAATACACCCGTTAACTCACCCGATAGGTCATTTTTTTTTCTTTCAACGACTTTTAAACTGATTATGACTATTGTTTATTCACATTAATTTAGCATGTCTAATTAGAGCTAAAGCTTGTTGGTGTCAGATAAAAGTACAATATGACTTAATCTAACAGACCCTAAGTTAAGGTTACATTGTGAAAAGTCTGGGTTGTGCAGAGAAAAAACTTGCTTAGTCAAGACTGCCATTTTTTTATGACTCATGTCCATTTAGCTTCCGAGTGGTCAAATGAGAATAATTTAGGAAATAACAACCAAATAACCGAAATTTTAAACATTCAGGTTCTGTCGTTATGAGTCTCCCCGTTGGGAAAACAATTGGCCATCAAATCAAGCAGAAATGTTCATTGCAACAGCTCAAGTTCGACACGTTAAATCAGTCGCTATGTTAGCTCCTGCTATGAAATGGTTGCAACATAACCGGGATACAAGGCTTTGTTTATTTAATATGCTGCTCAGTTTATTTATTTTTTCCTAAATATTGCTTTTTTTTTTCTTGTTATGTATCGCAGTTCTTGCTTGGTTATTCAAATTCATTTTCTGGTGTTTTCATATATCAAACAATTCAGAAACTCAGACTTAGACCTCAACATGCAAAATAGTTGATTCCATCTGAAATCTCCCAAGGACTTGAAATCGATTAATATAATGTACTAATTGAAAGGATTTGAAAATAAAATTGATTTTTTGATTTTTGTTTACTATTTGCAAGAAGTTAGCTTAGTTGTAGGCTAACTAATTGGTTGTACATTGAGTTTTGGAATTACATTTTTCTCATCAAACAATTTAGTTTTTGAGTGATGATACAAAAATATTCAACACAGACTAAAAAGTGTATTTTGGGGTCAAATATTACTCTGACATCATGCAATATTTGCATATAAATCAGCACTCCTTTACTGTGTGTTCTGCTGCTCCTCCCCTTGGGCCTGGTCTCCGTCTCACTCACTGAAATACCAAAATAGGAGGAACTCGTGTGTGCATCTTTGTGAGAGGAAAGCAAATGAATGGCTCATCTCATACAAGCGAGCCGGTCAATATATTTGTCTATGAACATCACAACCCGACCCAAAAGCAAAACAGCTGTTGATTTGATTTCAGGAGGGCAATTTGCAAACATGTTCAAATCGTATCAATCTACTAATTCAGATCGTATAGATTGAGAACTGAGGATTTAGTTTTGCGTTTGTCCCTTTTCGTCGTCGGATGGATATGATCTACCGTGAAACAAACATTTAGAAGATGAAAGTAAAGGAAATTTGATTTAAAAAGTTATGCCGTGACTAGTTTTACAGCTAAGAGAAAAACAGTACTAAATCAAATCAATATTTGGTGGGAGCTTTTCTTGACTTTAAAGTAGGTACTTGGCACATTTTTTTTCTTCCAAATTTATTTGGGAGAGCTGTCTTTTGAAGATTTAGTTTGTTTCAGCTGCCAATCTCTTTTTATTTAATCCCACACCGACTCTTTTTTTGTCTTTCTTTTCAGTGCTGCATTGAACAGAGCCGTTTAATGCTCTGAAGAATCCTTCAACAGCACCTTAAAACTTTTAATGCTAATGAACTGTGGAAACACGGCAGTGCAAAAATGATCTCTTAACTTCCATAATGCAAAGTTGCTTGTTTGCAGCATGTTAGTGGCCTATGAATATTCCCCTTAGGATTAGGCAATAGGAACTATTGAACCTCTATTAAAAATTCCTCTATTCTTGAATTTCTATGTAAGGCATGTCAAATATTCACAGATTTTAGAAATTTGTGGCTAGTTTTGGTCTCCATAACACTATTGGTCCACTGTACATCAAAAACGTACTTTCAGTTCATCCAATCAGAGCATACAGTCTATTGCGTGTCAGCATATGTAGTCTTGCCCCTAATGGGGCGACTAAGAGAAGAGATGAATGAATGACGACACGCGTTCTGATTGACATAAATGCAGAGTCGGTGACACGAGTCTTTCAAAGGCGACTTATTTAAGAAGTGTTTTCTCTTCGAGAATCAACAACTCAGTCAGCCCAGCATGAAGAGATGTTTCTGGGCTCTGAAAAGAAGGGTCGTGCAAAGGTAAAAAAGAAAACAAAGAGAATTTCTCACTGCATCCCAATTAAGAAATGACTCACTGCAGAGCAAAAGTCGGGTACGTCAGAGCGGCGTTGCCAACGGGTCCCCCACTGTTCCAGCCGGCAGGCCTTTGGCCGCCCTCGGAGATTAATCAAATTCACGGAACGTTTGATTTGCACTTTGTCAAACATTTGAGTGGAAAGTTATTGGGGAAGCACTTTGTGTTCAGCAAGTACATTTCAAACTCATCTTCGCTTGTGTTGCGCGTCTTTCTTCAACCACAACGGGTCTTTCACTTTGGCTCCTCTCTTGGGAATGAGAAGGGATTTCTTCTTTCTTGCCTCAGCCACACACCCTCAACTCCATTTTAATGTTGGCCATGGTTTATTTTGTGTAGCATTTGCTCGGCACTCTACCAAACGCTGCAGACCACAGATCAGCCTTGGCCAGTCTTCAAACTTCACCCAGATGACTGTAGAGGAAATGAGTCATGTTACGTATTTCCATCCAGCCATGTCCGGATGATTAATAAGCAAACATTCAAAAGTCCGGTCATTTACTCGTAGTCTTGTTTCTCTGAGGTCGCATCCACAAGAAGACCCCCATCAGTACAACAGCTTTTCCCCCCCTGTAAATGTTTTTATCAGCTGCAAGCATGAATTGTCCCATATTACTTTAACAGCTGCCAGTTGCGACGTGGCCTGTGTGTACAGATGGGGTCGAATGCTGCTCTTCTTTTACTGTCCAAATGAGTCCCATGTTCCAGTGGCCGTGCAAACTGCGAAACATCTGGGTCGCATCAAATTTGTGACATCTGTGTCCTTTCCGATACTTGCCCTAGATAGCGAAAATAGTTGCTGTTCGGGATGCGCACAATGTGTTTTCTTTTTTTTATATATATATTATGCTGGTGGTGCAGCATCGGACATTCGATCCAATTGCAGATTGTGGTGATGGCAAACTCCATTTCAATTACTCTTGGTTTAATTTGCTAGAGGTTTGACCTATCAAGACAGTATTTTAACCACACTTTCAGAGGAAAGCAAATTACCCCTAATTAGAGGTTATACAATTGTGCAGAGTCATGGTGGTTAAAAGCAACGACAGTCTCAGCCCTGCTTGGGCCTCTTCAGCCTCCTTTTGATCAAACAGATCAAACGGTTTGGAATCATTCCTATCCAGGCTTTGATAAGACATTTCTGTCCATCCACCTGTTTATGCATTGGACATCGGCATTTTAAACACTGATCCAGATCATATCAATGACATGGCTATTGACAATCAATTTCAATGAGCTTGAGCTATGTCGTGAACCAATTTAAATGTACATTGTCGATCGATATTATAGAGCTGCTCACTGGCCCGTTGCTGTTGCATGTCGAGAGGATGTTTCCTGGGGAACAAACTTGCCCCTAGCCATTTTTTTTTTATTAATTATGTGCCCAACTCTCTTTTAAGTCACTCTTCTTTACTTTTTAGTCTTACCTTTATGTTTTGGCAGTTCATCTGCAGTCGTTTTCATGATGGAGGACAAGTGTAAGCCCTTCACAAGGAGATTTTTCCATGAACCCCAAACGACTCCCAAGTCCAACATAGTATTTTTCTTGTTTGTGTTCACCAGGAGAAAGATTCAGTTATAAGGTATGTATGTGTATGAGCTCATATGAGAATTAAAGAAAAAAATAGCTTTAGAAAATATTTAATATTTTAGAAAACATATTTAAAACATTCACATTTGTAAATGTGGCTACGTAAAATAGAAAAACCAAATATTTGTGCACTAATATTTTTTGCTAAAGTCTTATTACATAAAAAATTAACTTTATAGATGGAAAATAAAAAAAATATGTACAGTATTTAAAGAAAAAAAACATTAGTATAAAGGTTTAATTAATAATAAAGAAGATCCTTGCTTTTGGGTCCTCTCTTGGTTACCATGGTTTCTGGTACGTATTGAACAGTAAAAAAGTGTTTATTTCATTTTTATATGATCCTACCTTCTGTTCCTATACCACTTTACTTCTTTGTAGACATATGTAGACAAATATACATTTGTATTGCATATACATTGTCTTTATGATTTCTGAAGAGTGACAGAGGAACGGAGAAATGGTTGTCTGTTACTCATCTCCCCCATGAAGTCAAAATTACTAGTTGAGTTCATGGACAGACACTAAAACATACAATAAATATTTCAATTTTATCCATGAATGTGCCTACTGAGACACTAATAAAGAAATATTTCATCACTTTTTTCCCCTGATTTCCCCTGTTGAGCTTTACATTGTGCTTGTGAGGGAAAGGTTTACTTTATGGCTTTACTGATGTGTAAAATGTGATGTATCGAATTATCCATTCAATTCTTGATTACAAAATCCGAAGGCCATGGATATCTGCATATTTGCTCATTGTCTGTAAATTAAAACTTTGTAATTAAACCCCAACTGTTTTGGAAACAACAAGCATCAGTTGGGACACAAACGGAGGCAAAAAGAAGAAATGCAAATAAAGCCCCTCCTGCCAATGTGCATTTTGGCAGCGAAGCCCATTTCCCCACCAAGTCTCCCGTTTTGGGTTTTTCTTGTAAAATATGACATTCCCCTACAAACTGTCAAATATGTGTTAACATAGGAGTCAGCAGGACGAGAATCTAGACCGTTTTGTTCAGAAATAAAAAAAAAAAGATAATGTAAGACTCTGCTATCCAAACTTATTTACATGAAGATTGTATCATTGCTGCCCATTGTTAGCAATGACACATGTTCTCTCGAAGTTGGAGCATTTGAAACAGGCTTCCTTGTTCCAATCTACACCACTGCAGTGCAGATGATGATGACGATAATGTTACTGTATAGATTTCTTCTTAAATGAACTAATTTTGCCTGATTGTAATTTCTGATGAGAAGAGCTTGGACATTAATGACTATGGATTTTCGGAGTGGATCTTGCCAGCGTTTGACTGTTCATTAACATAGTGTATATAAAGGCGCGCTCATGCTACAGATTGAAAATGCTCTAACAAAGTGAAATATCATCTCAAAAGGCCAGCTTTGGCACAGGCCGTTTGCTCGTAGCCTAATATATTTTATGCAAACAAGCCCTTCGTGTCTTTATCGATTGGGCGGGGAAATTATCATATATTTGCAATGCATTCGCTTTGGGCAGCTCAGTTTTGAAGACCCCCGTTACAAGGCTTGCGTGGAAGAATGCTGCTCGCTTCAGGTGTTAAAACAGCATGTGGTGCCCATGTTACATTAATATTTGAAAAGTCTGCAGGCAAACCTACTCATTAATTTGAAATAAAAGTCATTGATGTTTTTTTTGTGTGTTTTTTAAACTACCAACTAAAGTGTTTTGCAAAAGTTACCATATCCTGTGATGTTTTTCCTCTTCGGACACAAACTGTCATGCATTTTATTAGAATTGAAAATATATATATATATATATATTTCTGGATAATTATGAATCACAAATGATTTGTTAGAGAGACCCAGTGGCTTCAGAAGTAATGTCTTGAAGTTTTACGTGGAGAACATGGCGTTGGTTGCTTCATGAAGTGGGGATGCAATTCTTCAACTGATTACAACCAATGGGGGATGGTAAATCGAGATAAATATTGGATAACGTCTTTTAGAAGCTTCAAAAGTATTTTTTTCCAGTGGGAAAAAAATTGTCTACATACATTAAAGTTCAAAGCACAGCCTTGTTTTATAATGGCCTGGTTTAGTGCATGTTAAAGTAGGTGCCACAGCCCACAAGAGGGCGATAGATGGGCTTCAGGAAGCTTAAGGGTAGATAAATAATAGATAAATGCAAAAATATCAAATAAAAGCTAATTTTATTAATGACTTTTTTAATAATAATGTTCTATCCTTTGTTTTTTTTTTTTTTTTTTTTCAATAATAAGTGTTACTTGCTACGCTCACCTCTCTGATCGGCTACCAGTCAACATTTTTTAACCCTTGACCCAGTCAAATGTCCAACCTAAATGCAATTAAGAATGTCTTTGTAGAAGCTTTGTCTAATTTTCCCCATAAGTATAGACCAAAATTTACTGTTTCATTCCAAGCTATTTTGAACATGTAATTAGATTGAAATGAGGTTCTAAGAATAGCTAATTCAAGAGGCTGGCCATTAACACAACCCACAGTGTTTAGTTTATTTAAAAATTAAAGGAAAAACTGCAAACTGTTATTGTAACCTGACCCAAAAAAAAAGATATATTTTTTATATATTTGCAATTTGGTTTGTACCAGTCATAGAAGAGCATTTAGAGTTAAAGTGATAAAAAAGAAAATTGCATCATATAAAAGCAAAAGAATGATCATGCATAATATTTGCCAGTAAAACATCGTTTAATGGGTGCATTGCTCAGCAGCAGGATTCTCACCAGAAATAAATATCCACCCCCTGCTGCCTCTCATCTGATCCTAAAAGGCTACTTGAAAATCTGCAGCAAACACTCGAAGCCACTACATTATGCTTACCCCCGTCTACTTAACCAGAAAAACTCCCCGCTGCGCAATTATGTAACATTTGGGGTTAGGAGTTCACAAAGTCATTAAATGCTTTTCTAATTATTATTGATTGAGCGCCGTGGGATCGATGCAAATCTCAAGTGGAGCCGTGGCCAAGAGAGAGGTGAAGGTGTGAAATGTTCGGGCTAGACGCCAACTTAAAAAAAAAGAAAAGAAAAACATGAAGGAAATCAGAAGTGATATTTTATTTTACCCCTGAAGTTTATGTAAAAGTTAGGAAAGGATCTTAACTCGACTTACAGTCGGAAGATTATACTTTCTCCTCATGGGACTAGACAGGATATTAGTTTTTGCTTTAATGATTCACTTACGCCGTTGTTTCTTTTCCTCGAAGGTGAACGATTACACAACAGGGTCTAAATATAAAATCTACCTTCACCGAAAGCTTTGAGTAAGTGGCTCAGAAGGTTTTCCTTGATCACGGCCATCAAAAGAGGTGCGCGCGTCTCCAGCAGCATAAAAAGGTTTTCTGAAAGCTCCAACTGGACTGACTCCTACTCAGAACACTGAGAGAGTTCAAAGATCCCATTGGACATCTAAAAAGAAGTTGGTAAACAAGTTGGTGAAGATGTTGAAGCAGCCTTCAACATCTGCAGATTGCAAAAATAATTGCTTTCGTAGTCGGTACAAGTTGTATGGCAGGACGTCGGTACGAAGCAATTCCAAAAACTTGCAGGGAACATTCGTTAAACCGTTGCCAGAATTATCTGATGGTCAAAAGGCAAATTGCTAGACATATATTTATATTTGACCTGGCGCCATTCTACTTTTGTTTTAAACTACCATCTTTTAAGGTAAATTTCCTTGGGTTACATTTATTAGAAAATGGCACAAGAAAGCATAATAAGCTACCTTTTAGCTTATCTGTTCCACTAAATCAGTCAACATCTCCGTTAGTCAGCACCATGGTTTAGGCCTAACACCAAACAGCTGTGCATTTCGTGAGCCCTCACACCGGAAGCTGCTTTTTCAATTTCTGCGTCGTGTTCCACAGCAGAGACGAGTCTCGTCTCGTTCCTGCTCCTCCATTTCGCTAGTTATTGTGAGAAATTGCCTTAAATGGAGCGAATATGTCTGTCAAGACCTGAGGGGGGAAGAGTCGGCGAAAACCCACCGGCTGCACGCATGAGAGGTGAAACTCGGTTTAGCTTTCACCGCGTTGCCTGTGCTGTCTGTCCAAACATTCGATAAGAAAATATTCAATTACTGGATGGAGATTTCATTCTCCTTATTAAAAGCTAATTCGTGTGAGGACGAGGCCTCTCTCTTTGTCGAGGTGTTCCCTTTCAAAAACAATGACATGTCTCTCTAAGGCTGTCGCTTGTTTGAAAAGAGCTTATTTTTCAACAGCGTTGGTGCTATTGGAGATTGGGTAGCACTCAACACAAGTGAGGCTCGTCCCATTCTCCTTACAGGAGAGAAGAAAGGTGACAAATAAAAACTCATGACTGAGAGTAAGTATGTGATTTTAACAGATTTTTGTCAATGGTGCCAAAAAGACACAGAAATGCAAAATATAGCCAAATGTGAGGCAAAGTTACATCAAACTAAATTTCATTAAAGTATAACTGCTCTTCTGGTTTACACTTCACTGGAAATATGAGATTTGAAGCTCTACAATTACATCTGATCATCATCAATCTCCACTGTTCGCAAGTAAATCCTGAGAAAATATGTTGATTTAAAAGATTGAAGATAAATAAACTTTGAATCCGGTTGGGGAAGATTTTGGACTGTGACGTGCCGTTGTGTGATGAACCATGCTCTCAAAGCCTCTGGAAATGTAGAAAAAGCACAGGAGCTGTTTAAACCGACATTTCTGATTTGAGGAGATTGTAATTGTCTTGCATTATTTTTTATTTCGGGTTACAATTTCATCTAAAAAAAAGACAAAAAGCAAAAAAAAGCAGTGAGAAAATGAGATTTCACTGTACGTGTGAGGGAAGGAAAGAAAAGCACATTGCGTCTTATTGCTTCAGCTGTCAATTATAAGTCCATTTCAAGCATTGTGCCGATCCAAAACCCTCCACTTCCACACTGCACATTTTTCAAAGCGACATCAAAGCAGTGGCTTCATCAGAGGTGGACTTGAAGCCCTTTGGGATATTTTCTCCAAATGGGGAGGGGGGGATTCTGCTGTCCGGTGTCAGTAACAATAAAACATAACTTCCCCTCTGGACACCTGTGCAGTAAAGCAGCAATACATTACCCACGACTCCGACTGGAGACCTTCCTTGCGAGACTGCGGCGCCCTTTCTTCTCCTGTGCCACTTACTCACTTTCGGCATGTCTGGGGAATATCTGTGCTCTGATACCCAGAAGCGCGTGAACACAGATAGTGGATCGTAATCCACTTGCCACTGCCAGTGATTGATTGTTTGCTCGGCTGAGAGACACCTAGCGTGGCTCAGACTTTCCTTCAAGGCTCCGAGGACGCCGCGTTTGTCGGACATCTCTCGGACGCATCGGTCATGTCTTGGAAAGATTTGGCCAAATTTCACTTCTAATCACAGCAAATCAACTTCGTTTGAATTTTTTTTTCCCATAATGCTTCTACAGCTCTATTTGAAGTTCATTCCTTGATCTTCAAAGATAGATTCCAAGGCATCGCCTGGGTCCAGACCTTTGATTTCAACCACTCCACCGGGTTGACTAACAAGTTGACAATTCTGTCTGATATCAGGCAATCAAAGGCAAACAGTCTTGGACTCTTTAATTACTTTGGTAGAAAGATTTGTGCTGTTGTGCTTGCCCTTTGGAGATCACAATCACAGAATCTGCCAAAGGTTTTGCGGCTTCGTCTGTGTTTTTTGATGTTTGGCGTTTCTTTAGCTTGCACTACAGAAATCTGAAAAAAGCCAAACGAGAACAAACGCAGAGTTAGAATTAATGTTTCCGTGACACTCTCCTCTTCCTAATCTTCCCCACAAAAAGACTATTCAAAAAGCAAATCCTCTCAAAAAATGCAATTTTCGGCATATCCACCATTTGCTTGCGCTGGCAAATGTGGCTAATCCACAGGATCTTTGGATTCACGCAAGCAAACAGGAAACCCAAACCGGTTCCTCTCTATCAGGCAGAAACGTTGTTCGGTAATTCTTCAAAAACTGTTTGCCTTCCACTCAGATATCCTCAAATCCAACAAGCAGACTGGGATAAAAACGTGTCAGGCTCTCATGCTCGGTTGCCATGTCTGGTTTCGATTATTTTATCCTCATCAGAATTTTAGCTATTTCCTGATATTTATAGCAACGTGTGAATTTTTTTTAATTTCTGCCTCTTTCTTAATAAGTTTGCCTCTCCGAGTGTAGTCATAACTTGTTCGCATTTTTAAATAATTAATGCAGAGGAAATAATTGAATCTGCCGAATGACTTGAAGTGAAGAAATGACTGTCATTTCAATGCATTCAGCCTTTATGAGGAGTATAATCATTCAAGCCCAACACTGTCATTAACGGTAGTTTTCATCTCTTGCGGTTTTCTTGGAGAATAAAGGTGCCTGATTGTTTTTGAAAATGTTCAATAGCATCCTCATGGCACATAATCAAGTCACCTTAGCAGAAATTAAGTGGATATTGTTTAAGAAGGCAATGGAGAAGGTAAGAAAAAAAAGGCTAAAAAATAAAATGTTTGACTTGTTTTTCAAAAGCGAGCAATACCTGCTGGTGACCAAAAAGTTTAATACAAGACTTTATTTTTTCACTTCCGTTTACAGAGTTGCACTTGCTGCCCTTTAAAAAGCTAGCTGGCAGCAACATGTTTCCACATATTCAGTGTGAATATAAATAAGAACCAAGGTTTGTTTGGAGGAATTTGGGATGAGACCAAAGTAGCTTTAAGCTAACCGAGATTAGCTTTATGACTCAAGATTTAAGGATAGGTTTATTTTTTTTATAATTTACCGTAAATATGAGCAGAAATGTTGTCTGGATCTAGTTTTACAAAAAAAAATAAATTAATTAAATCTACGTAGAAATAAGTTATAACAAAAAAGATAAGATGGGTAATAAATGAAAAAATATATATTTATATTAATAAAATCATTTTTTTTAATGGAATATTACATCTAAGCAACAGTGTGCACAGAGATGAGAAAAACATTATTTAAAGCAAGTTAAAAAAAACAAAAAAACTCACACACACACACAATGAGGAAAAACTTCAGTGTCTGAAAATGTAACACCCTGCTGTGTGTTGAAGGAATGAAGTAGAATAAAAATGCATTTAATCATGTAATGTTTAGATCGTTTGTCATCACACACTTCATTTTGGAAACTTTGGACTTTTGAGCATTTGTGAAATCTTGCCTGGAGTCATGCTTCAGGGGCAAACTTTTGGACCATGTGGGAATCTAATTTTGATCAAAACTGGCAATAAATCCTGCTTGTTTACATTAGTTGCATTGCTGATTCATTCATTAACATGACGCTCAGTAGAGGGGCGTGGACAGTACCGTGTCCACGCAGACATTGTACTGTTTGCATTTCTAGACGCTGTTCTGTATACGAAGCTGGTCAAAAGTTAAGTTCATAAATATCCAACTAATTTGAATGAGCACTGAAAAATGTGTCGAAATAACCTACTGGAGTATTCAGTTCATATCAAGTTTAAGTCTTGGCTTGCACAGAGAAAAATATTGAATAAAAAAAAAACTTTTATTGTTTATTAAGGTGACATGTACTAATTTGAGTGAATTAGCAGGTGCCATTATTAAACCTCCATAATGATGCATTGAAGAAGGAAGCAAAAATGCAGCTAATTTCCTCTTAATGATTTTTCAACCAACGTCAACGCTGACAAAATTCTGCAAAGAGCAACAATGAAACATGACTAATCAAGGCTCGGACGGGCTTCTTTGGAAGTAAATCATAGACTGCAGTGATAACCAGCTGGTGGCATATAATTTAGCATCAAGTCTATTATGATAGTGAGTAAAAGCAACGCTGTGTAATAACAGTGCCACATCGATATCTGGAAATGATTCTATTGTCTCTCCGTCTGCGTCGTAATTCAAACGGCGCTTCCATCTTTGCCTCTCAGAAGTTGAAATCAATAGGTTTTCAGCAGATAACAAAGGAGTGTTGTACATCAGCGGTGTAGTCTCAAGATAAATGTAATCAACAGCTGTGTGCTTGTTTGTTCAATATCATTGTCCCTATGTGTTTTTTTCGGCTTTATATAATTTTAAATGTTTGCAAAAAATAGCATATAGTCATGTACCCATTGAAAGTCTTTAATTTGGAAAAATTACAGACTTTCACATGCAAAAAAAACCAAAACACTGAAGAATTGCAAATGTAAAAACTTTTTTGATAATGTAATTTAACAAATTAAGTGGGAGGCTCCGCTTTTGTTCTTACTTAAAAGGGAAGATCAACATATTCGGCATCAATCAAGCATCATTTTAGGAGAGAAGACCTCTTAAAAGTGAGGCGTTGCGGTTTGCAGCAGCGGGACCCGGCAAGCTAACATCACAGAATCCATAAATAGTAAAATGTTAGGGTATCGTTTGTACAAAGAGTGAGACGTCTCAAATAATAGTTATTAAATGTGAAGTAGAACTACACCCTGTGTCACGCAATTACCCAAAACATGGCAGAAAATCCAAGAATTTGAGAAATGGAAAGTTATGGACTGTCAAAGGTCACATTTTGATCCCGTCGAGTTGATGTGGGTTGACTTACATGTACAAAAAGCTCTCAAACCTGTGAGTGGATCAAACTTTCTTTCAGCTGATGATAGATTGATAGATGGCTACAAGTAGTTATTTCAGCTAAAGGCGGTAGAGTAGAGTTGATGATGTGTTTTCTGCTTAAAACGTTGGACTTCAACATGCGAACGTCACTTCAAAAGCGGGGAATCGTAATTAATTTCATTGTGAGCGTATGTCGATGTGTGGACGAGTAAACAGCAAATGGTTTGAGAACTTCACAGGAAAAGATCCATTCTGACTTTCAGCTGTCTGGAAAAGTGAGCGAGAAATCCCATCAGAAAAGATGAGACGAAACAATGACATCAAATAATCAAATATAGAGTCAACTGTTCTTGTACATCCAGGAGTATATGCAAAGTTTCTCACTCCTTCCGTTATCTCTGTGTGCATATCATCTTGCTTGATGAGTAAAAATGGAGTTCAGGGAGGAGTGGACAGCTTCACTGCTGTCTTTAGGGAAATCCCCGAAGCATCTGTGACTTTTCTGTACCCACATCTATCTTAGAAGTAGGTGACAGATTTTTTTTTCTTTCCACAAGAGATTAGAGTTTCAGCTGATGTCAGTTATTGGAGACAGATATTGAAGATATGCTGATTCATGACTCCGAGGTAGACGGAGTGACTAATGGTGGAAATAAAAGTTGAGGCTGTTGACAAAGTTTGAGGGTTTTGGATTTGATGCTAGTGCCTTGAAGACTAACAGCAAATCTAATGTTGTACTGGACTATGAGGGATCCAGAGATATTGAAGGTGTGTCACATTTTGTAGATAATTAATGTACCTCAATGTAAAGTGACCAATATTGGTATTTTTTGTAACTTTCTCAGAATATCCAATAATAAGTATGTCTGTTAGTTTGCGTTTTTTTTTTTTTTTTATTTATTTTGGAAGTTGTCTAAATTACTGTTTTTCAACTTCGCAAAGAGAAAATTTATAGAAGCACCTTAAATTTGACAAGTGGCTGTTTGCTCTACCCTTAAGTGGGAGATGGGACCAGAAGTTATATAGGGAATAGTTTGATCAGAGAGGAGAGGAGGTAGAGGAGACCAGAGCTCAACATTTTGACCTTACTGTCAAAAGATAAGAAAACACATCACTAGGCAAGACCAAGTATACATGCGATGTGTGTGTTCACATCACCCGGAAACCACAAAATATGAAAACCTTCATTATTGAATGTCATTGTCAGGCACTTTAAATAATAAAAAAAGAACAAAATAAAACACTTGTGACCTCACAAATTGCCACCAAGTGCCTTCAATGACCTGCTAACCACGTGTTCAGAACCACTGCTAAAGACAAATTTATATTCCCCTGCATTCAAAATTTTCTCAAATTTGAATCGCAATAAAGTTTTAAGCAAAAGGTATATGTACATGCAACTGTACTGATTTCCTACAAATGTTACAATTTCTCTCCTGTTAGTATTGACTCTGCACCGAGGGAGTCGACTGCAACTCAGTCGCTTCCAATCCCAAAAGTTTGCAGCTCATAAATCTGCTTGGATTGCATTTAAGTGTGCTTGTTATGCTGTGTCAAACACCCCAGCCGCTGTCATAGAGCGATGCACATATTCATCAAAAATGCAGACAAGGCACTTTGATCATAAACTGCAGGGACCGGAGACCTACTGCACAGGTGTTCGCTCGCTCGACAATGTCACTTCCTCTGTTCCATCTGCTCGCCGAGCAACATCCATATGCATGGTGTTCTCGAGATCGCCCCGCATACGCACGCCGCCGCCGCCATTGCCGCCATTGCCCTTCCTCTCTCCCCCACCCGTTTTCCGTTTCCCAGATAAAGGCCTCTGTGACCTCAAGAGCACCTTCACATACCCTTGTTCTGTCTTCCAGTGCTCCGATAACGCTCCGTTTCACCGCCTTATTTATGAGCCGAGTATTTTACCGAAAGTTTATGTCGGCAGTCTTGCTGCTTTAAAGCCGCATTAAGGATGTTTAAAGCTGGAAGGCTCCAGCTTTTTGTAAGCTTTTTGCGCATTTTGAACATGTGTCTTCCCGGGCATTGACAGCCGATTGCGGCGCTGATGTAAGATCGCCTCCACAGAGGGGTGAATAATGTAACAACCGCTGTGACTCCGGCAGCAGAGACAGTGATTTTTTTTTCTTTACCGCTGCCTGGGAACGTATTCCAACACACAGCTGGAAGCCCTACATTCACATAAAACCTAATTCTGTGAGGAGCCACTGGGTCAATAATTCACTATCAATGGACCATCACCAGAAAGCATCTCCTGATGCCACCAGCAGGTTGAGGTTTAAGTGCTTTGACTTCAGGCACAGGGACATCTGGCTGTTTGCAGACATTAACTTTATTGAGCCAAATCCTCAACAGAGAGTCATAAATTTTAGCTTTATAGAGGCTTATCTCACTTTCATGCTATGGATATAGTAGGGAAGCGGTTATCTATATTGACACCTGAGTTTGATCTTTAATACTCTGAAACTATTTTTTCAGTTTATTACAGTTTCGAATGGGTCGATGCAGTGAGGTATATCAAAGGTTTATAAAACTTTTTCATAAGTAGCTGAGCAGCTATTTGGCACAAAATAGTGTCAGAGCTCATAGAAATTAAATATGGAATCCCACAAGGTTAAGTGTTGGGACCGAAACGTTTCCCTTTAAAAATGAATGCCTTTTATGTTATTTGTTTTGTTTCCATAAAGCATAAATAATTCATCAGGAAAAGAACTTCAAAATGTTTTGCTGGAAAATCTCTGAAGTTGTTAAACATAAGAAATGACTTCCTTCAAAGTAAGATTTTGAAATTGCAATAAATTACATCAGTTTATTTAGCAATTAAAAATAATAATTTTGATTTATTACAGCAATAGATGGAGGTTTTAAAGAGAGGCTCTTAAGATTAGAAAAGCAATCTTACATTTAGCAACAATTCATTTTTTGTCAAGTAGCATGTTAGCCATGTTACCAACACGTTATTTAGTGCTTTTGTAAATTAAAAACTTGAGGACATGTTAGCACAAAAAGTTCAAAACATATTTTTGTTTGCCAAATAATTAGCTTATTTTATTTCATTTTACATTAAAACAGAAGAGTGTTTCAGTGTGTGGAGTAAAACTGCGTAATGTGGAGAATGAGTCCAAAAATGGTTTAATATACAGAAAAAATAGCTGACCCCCTTATTAATAATTATCTTGTTAGTTTTATGAGATAAACAGCTGAAGTAAACTATACAAAACTGATTTCCATAAATGTGATTTCATTGCATAAAAGAGCAGCAAGTCTAAATAAGTTGAGCTTATTAACAGTGGGGTTTGAGGGAAAAAATAACATCATACTTACACTGCCCTGCCATTGAATTTGATGGAAATGAAATTTGGTTATTTTAAAGAAACAGCTTGAAACATTCCACAAACCCAAAATCCAATCTTCTTCACGTGGCGTTATTCATTCCCCCATGTTTATAGGTTTGATTTAGTAAACTAATAGAGCATTTGTCCTGGACAATTTAATTAAGGGACGCTTAAAAAAAAATAAAAAAATGGAATCGTTAAGCTGCAAGACTAAAGCAAGTCTGATTCTTTCATTATCCACCACCCTCACATTTGCTGAGACCCAACAAGTTGTGAAAATGTAATTAGAACACCTAGCTATTAATATGAAGCAGTTGGGGGGCTGCTGGTTGATTATTCATTACCTCTTGTCTGCACACTCGCACAGCTGCCCGAGCAGTGTGTCGCTGTCACGGTCTCCCCATCTGCTTGGCGCTCGCGGTTCAAGTAAACCAATAAAAGAACCGGGGAAAACAAGGCGAACGGGGAGCATGGAGATAATATATCGCACAAAGGAAGAACCGAAACGTGCTTTTTTTCACCGGTTCTGCAAATGCGGTTCTCTTAAGAGGAAAAGGAGGCAGAACAAATGAGTTGGACTCTCTGCTTTATGGCAATTTGCTCTGGAAGGTATCATCAGATTATATGTTTTTTATGAAAAAGGTTTTTAATGATATCTTCAGTGGTTTCAATGAGGCTCATCTTGACAACATAAGACAGAAGTGAAATGCTCCTATATACCAGATCCGCTTCAGCCTTTCAGAAGCCATTCTGAGAACACAACTCATTTTATCAGCAAGAATTTGACTTTTTTTTTGCAAAGTAATGAGCTTTCATCATTAGGTTTTGACTGAGTAATTAATTTCACAGTGTACATTTGACAGCTTTATCTCATGCACTGTAAAACTTAAAATTACAAGCTAATGCTTAGAAAGCGCCCAGTGGAAGAAGAAGAAGAAAAGCAAACTAATTGGTTTTCATTAATGACGCTATCTGGGTCATGAGCATTTTATAAGAGAAATAGTTTGTTTTCCTTTGATTGTAGGATAACCATCCTGATTGAGTTTTTCCAAAAAAGAAAAGAAAAGGAAAAATATCATGTTGAGTGATAATCTAGCATATTGACTTTATAAAATAAACATTCAATAATGCATTGTTTGAAAGAAACTGCATCACATAAAACTGCCTTTACCTCCCCGCCCCAAGTTTCAATTTATAACCGTGTAGCTTTTTCAAAGTAAAATCTACTTTATTGATCCCAAAGGGAAAATAAATGTTGCTGTAACTCACATTCACTCTCGTATAAATTCAAGATTCTTGCTGATGCTTTTGCCTTTTTTGTGGCTTGAATCCCTCATGGAAAGTCACAGTTTGCTGGACAACTATCAAGTTGGCGGTACTCACCATCATTTTGCAGAGTTTTACCGTAATACTCTGCAAGAGTAAAACGCCGTAGAGTATATTGGTTTAGCGTTTTGAATGAATCTCTGATCAGTCGCGTTGAAACCAAAGCTGTTTTCTCTATACATCTCTGCTGCTTATGCATGAATAGAGGAAATCCTTGAAGAATGTATTAAACTGATAAAATATAATTAAGATACCATCTAATTAACAGATGACTGTGTCCAAAATCTTAAAATTTAACTCTAAGTAACTTAAATGCACTCCAAATACATGAAATACTAAAATTAAGCTTCTGCGATGACTTTTTAAAGGTTCTTCCTCTATTTGATTGAATATTTATGAAGCATTATTACACTACGGAAGCTCAGAAGAGTCGGTCAGGAAATTGAAGCAATTGTGCCAGAATGAAGGCTTGAGTTGCCCTGGAGTTTGAAGTCAATCACTAAGTGAGATTCTGAAAATAGGGAGGAGAAACAGATCGAAGTTAGAGGAAGTTAAGTCTTACGCCATCATTTGAGAAAGCAGAGGTGTTGGTTTTCCAGTTTACTAAATCTGGAATTCAGCTCCAAACACCACTGGGCCTAATTATAGCCGTATAGCTGCAGCGGTAAACAGTTTTCTTTATGTTCTTAGCGCCTGTGAAACTCTATTTGGAATATGCTCCATATACCCACTCGCATATAAACTGCTAAGTAAAAATGTATCTGTAATTATCGGCAACAGGTTGTACCTTATTAAAATGCGGGTTGTGATTAATCTTTATGCCCCGGTGCATCATCTTTTGCTGACCTATTTTTCCGCTCGCGCGCTCGCGACGTGGCTCGTAAAACGGCAAAATTGCCCTGAAAATTAATAACACGTCATTATGCATTTAAGGTAACACAATTAAACATCTTGTTATTATCGCCGTCCGAATCTCAGCCGCGGGTTTCCTCCCCCTGCTCCTTTTGCTCTGAAACATCGGAGGACGCCTTAATAGAAACGACTTTGACTGGGGTTAATAACATTTAATGAGCTGTGAATCGCGCGCGAGACAACAAAAGACACAAGTCCCGCTAATCAGCATTAAAAATCACACGTGGCGATGATGACGATTTGAAAAAAGTATCGATCCGTTTCCCCGTCAACGCGAGGCTCTCGGTCCAAACACCTGCCAGAGACGTGGACGCGCGTTTGACGCGAACCGTATTTGATGGCTCGCTGACAGCCTTGAACTTATACCCGGCGCCCATCCTTCCCTCCCCGCTTCCTTTTCTCCCATTGTCAGAAAGCATCTCGTCTCCCCTTGACTCAGAGTCGCTCGAGCTGGAGGCTCCCTCGGTTTGAGGGATGTGATGGGGATTTGGGGAATAACTGCTACTCCAGATTAAGGATGGAGATGAGGATGACGAGTGACTGACAAAAACAGACTTCTGGGAGGGCTTAGTTACTTTATAGTATCAAGGTCAAGCAGTGACTAAGGATGTGGGCATCTGCGCCGGTCTGCGCTGACACGCCGAATTTGCAGCAGCTCCGGTTTTTTGAGGGATGACATAAACCGATAAACCGGCAGGGTCAGAGTGTCACCTGATGATATGAAGTGAAACTCTCAGGTGTGATTTTTTTGTTGTTGTTGTTTTAGACCAACTGTTTCAGTATAAATAATCCTCCAACCGGTTTCACCGTTTCATTACATCTTTCTTTAAAATACTCCTCATGTATCCTGCTTGGGAAAGGGGAATGAAATGGGGCTTACTAAAGCAAAAGAAACGAGATAATGTGCTTCACCTGCATGCACGCACATAATAACCACTGTATCCCTCCAATGGTTTACATAACTGAAATGATGTGCTTCAGCTCTTCTCGCCTTATCACCACGAGCCATACTTTATTGCCTAGACCACCTCAAAGAAAATTAAATGCAGCCTCATCCGTTTGAACCTCCCCATCTCCACCACCCTCCCCAATGCACTCTTTTTTTTAATGCGAGGTTCTAATGCCGCTGAGATACTGTTGAGCTGTTGTATTTTTCAAACACTCGCCTCCAAAGATCTGACTAAATGCCTTTTTATTTTCTCACTGTTCCCCTTTCTGCGACTCGCATTATCTTTTTTTTGACTCCTTCCTTACACTCCTCCAGAGTATAGAAATGTCCTTCCGGGAAAAAAACCCCCAACAATCCTCCAATGACTATTAAACTCAATCCTGTGTTGTTGTTTTTTTATAGTTTTTTTAACTCTCCCCAAATTTATTTCATCATGTTGTGACTAAGTTTTTTTTTTTTTTTACTAAACTGATGGGTCATGTTTGTTCAGACACAAATTTGTCCACCTCATTTGGACAAATTTGTCAGGTCACCTAATTTGTTCTTGTGTGCTTTTACATGGCAAAAAATACTAAAAAAATAATCCTCAAACTTTGCAAAACATAAAACCAATTAATAGTATATTGGAAAATAAATTACCTTTCCATCCAAGTAGATTTTTTTTCCCATTTCTATAATTACTCTCGCCAAATAATTTGCTTATTAACTTCCAACTTGTTTTGAAGATGTTTTGTGTTAAATGTTAGAGATGTAAATGGTTTTAAATTAAACTCAGGTCAGTATTGAATGTGTTCAAATGGTTCTGTTATGCATAATTGCTAAATGCATAACTTACGAGAATTTCCAGAAATGTTCCATCCTTGTTATGTCGCACTTCACCGCCAACACCGGTTTATTGAATTGTTCTCTTTTTCAGCTCTTTGTTGACGTTTAAAGAGCTGAAAAGTGTGGTGTGCATTTGTTTTGAGCCTGCTTTTTTCTGATGCCTCTAAATGTGTAATTTAGACAAAAGCATATTTATGTTTGTTTTAAAGGCCCAGGTATTCTCATTGTTTGAAATTGGCATAGTTTTATTTTTACAATGTTTTCCGGCCTTCCACTTAACTCATGTCCCCTAAGATATAGTCCCAGTAAAATACTTAGAGCATGTTGTATTATAAATCTATTTATGGATCTATAATAAAGTGCAGCTACAGAGGTGACTAACACTAATAGAATAACACAGGAAGTTTCTGTTCATTATCTTTATTGAGCGTGTCAGAGACGGTCGGATGTCGAGTTGATGCGGAGCTGAATGTGTGAGTGTTACGTAAAGCAACTTTGGATGAACTGTGGGCTGGTACATTTTTGACGTGATCCTCTTTGACAATGACATCAACAAGGAGATGTGGGGTTCCAATTGGAACATTATCTGCAAACTGTAACACAGCGTTGGGGGAAATGTCAAACGGAGGTTCGAGGCAGATGGAACAGTCCAGTCCTTCTGCAGACGACTCGACAGACAGATACCATCTAAAACGGTTACAGAAAGAAATTGCAGCATCCTCAACCTTTACACCCCTGACGTGTAAAGGTGTCTTCAAAATGAGAAAGTCTAGAAGACACGACTTAAGCCAGATGTGTGGTGAACTTGGTAAATCAAATAAAGTTGATAAGGAGGGCAGCCAGAGCAGTAACCTGAAAGTCTACAATCATAAAACAGTTAATGGCTCTAATTTTGTCTATAAAAACCTTTTTAATATTGGAGTTAGTCACCAATGTTTAAAGAAACAGCATAAAAAAGGAGAAGTTCCTTAAAGAAAATGCAAAATGCAGTGTTTCCAACCTGCTTTACCTTTGGAAAATGCGTGAATATATCCAGTTACCGCTCCAGGACATCCACTTCCTGTGGAGTCCCAAAGCCTTCAGGTTCAACTCATTTACATTTCGGTGATTTATTCTATGTGGAATCTGTTTGGAGTACTGCATGGCAAGCACTATCGTCCCTTTTTTCCAGAGTACAGCCACGGTGACTGTTCACAAAAAGAGTCAAAAAATTTAGGCCAAACTTTTAAGGAGGAACCTTGCAAACCCTGATTGGACACAGTCCCTTGCAAAAGTATTCACAACCTTAACTGTAGTTGTCGTGTTATTTGGACAATATATAGTAATTGAGTAACTGAGTGGGGCTGCAAAAGGGAAACAAAACAATTTGTAATGCCATGGCAACTGCTGTAGGATTAATGATGATCTTTCTTTGAAGCCACATTGGATTCAGTAATGCAACGACTGAAAACAAGACTTTGTATTTACAGTTTCTAATAAGTGTAATGATTTGACCCGCAAGAACTTCTGACTTGATGTTTTCGACCCATGTGTCAAAAACTTTGGAGGCCCGTGGCCTAGTCCAAGAGTCCGGAACGCTAGGTGTGAATTCAGCTTCATGAATAAAACGAGATCAAAGGGGACTTTATTAAGGGCCTTTAATTAATGGAAAGAGACAAATTATACACACTGTAAAGTAGTTTTACCTAAAATTAATTTTGGGGTATTACAGTTCCCCTATATCTCATTAGCTCAGCAGAGTTTAATAGATACCACAGGACAAATGTATTGCCCTATATTCGCTGCTGTCTAAGACATGTTCTTTCTTCTGAAGACCAGTTATTTCAAGGAGTTTGCTAATTAGTAAATGTTCATCTGAGCACTGAGCTCAACAGATTCACTCTACAATTACTGAGGAAACTGTAGGCTTATAATTATCTCTTTGTTCATCATCATTCTCATTTTGCGTGACACAAAGGCCTCGATTAGGAATCCTTTATACTTTCCTTGCTGCATCCCTTTTTATTCCTTTTCTCAACAGCACACCACCTACATTTTATCACACAAAACCGATATAACTCACCTGTTTCTACTTTCACTACACCTGATTTATAGAATGAACCCTGAAGTAACTTGTTCATTTCTTTTGCTGCCTTTTTTTTTTATTGAGAGCCGAATGATGCAACCGGCTGAGAAATGAATGCAACTTCGAAGTTTAAATTTGAGGGTGTAAGCCAGGAGAGCGAAAGCTGTCAGGACCTCCCGGGACACCGGGATTTAAATCATCTAATTCTGATTTTAAATCTTCCCCCCTTCTCCTCCCCAAGTCCTGCTAGTTTGAAAATAGCATGGGGTAAAGAGCGGTGACTGGTTGGGATTCCACAGTCGTACAAAACGAAGCTACTGTTTATTGGCACTTAGTTCAAAACCTCTAAGACTATGCAGTTTGTATCTAAATTACCTTGCTTGATTTCTATGAAAATCTGATTAATCAGTAACAGAATAGGGTTAAAACAACTGATGCTGCTAGAATCCATGATCTGATTAAATGTAAAAATATATTTATAATCTAAGCCAACACAGAGCAATGTAAGAGTACCAACTCCCTAAACTGTATATCTGATTTTGCTACTTTTAGCAGAACTACCATAACTTGTCTTTGCAGAATTGTTTTATTCCTCCTACATAAGAGATTTTCAAGCCGAATGAACCATGAAAATCCTGCCACGGCTTCTTAATTTTACTTTGACTTGTCCACTCCAATATCTTCAATCTAAGTCAATCACTATTGGGTTTTGTACAATGAACTGATGGGACTTTGGGATTTTCTGGTAGAGACCAGAAGTCTACAGTCCTCAATCAGTCAATCAGCCTCCGACTGTCTTGAATCACCACCATGCTTATCAGTGAGAGGATTTTATTCTATTTTACTCTGAAATCTTGTGGTAGTTTTACCCCCAACGTCATGGAAAGTTAAACATTTTTCTTGATCAAGAACTCTTTTGAGATTAATGCTCTTTGGCAAATGCGTGACATATCATCTTTTGGTCCGTTGTGGCTTTGGTCTTACCCCAATTCCATTTTCTATTGTTTAATTGCGAATATTAGCCTTAACTGTGCCTAGGACCTTCAGTTCTTGAAAGTCTTTATTGTGCTTTTGTAGTAATTTTGGTCAGTCACTCCTGGGAAGATTCACAACTGCTGTGTTTTCTGTTTGGGGAAAACACTGCTGTGTTTTCTGTCCGATGTTCACCGGGGCCCCCAAAGCCTCAGAAATATATTTGCAACTCTATCAAGACTCATAGATGTCAACAAATTAATCACCCGGTCTTCAATTACTTGAGATTAGAACATTTTTCTTTTTGTGTTCACTCAAGCTGTTTTTGTCATATGTTTATATTTGTTTTATCTGGAGATTTAAGAGTGACAAAATGGCAAATACAAGAAATCTGTAAGGGTGCAAACAGAGTGTCACAGCACTGTGTGCATATACTTGCACAGGGTGATGCAGGAACACTTGAACATTTCTTGGCAATACAAAAGAGACATCCAGCTGTCTCCTAGGCATACATTGACATGCAACCAAGTGTTAGAGGGAAGGTAGGACTGGGTGTAAAAATCACACTCTAGTGAAAACAAGAAATAAGACCTCAACGCCGAGGTTGAATCACTTGGAATACCAAAAGAGGTGGTCAGGTTTTTAAAACTCAACCTCGTACTGACAACATATCCGCTTTCAGGTTACAAAACACTAATGGATTCCAAACCTAAAACACTCTCTTGACCAAATTTGGTAAATTTCATTTTAAAATTGTGCTAAAAGGTTGTGACCCGTTGCTTCATTGAAAAATGAATTCATTACGACAGAGACCTTGTCAAAAAGGAGAGAATGGCAACATTTTTCTATAAAAGTGAAATATTATTTGAGACCAATATATTTTATGGAGATGCTGATTTCATTTTCCAGCAGAACCCGATTTTTGCACTGAGCCAGACGCATCCAATCCCATTGGCTTCGCCTTGCGTCAAACTTTCATGTTCTTCCACTTAATTTATGTGTAGTTTCTAAATCGGGATACCTAGAGCAGAGATAGCAATGTTCCCATCATCAAAGAACAGCAGTTTTTTTTTTATATATATAATTTTTATCAGGAATAAAAAAAAATATGTTTTCTCACAAGGAATTTTTGGAAAGCCTACCTTTCTCACGGTATCGCACAGCTTCTGGTTGTAGTAATTACATATTAAACGAGTCCCCCATGGCTTTAAAAAACATGGGAGGGTGGGAAGAGTGTGTGCTCTTGAAGTATTATATTCCTCTGAGAAGTACTCCATTTTTTATGTTTTATTTCTTCCTTATCCCCCTCTTCCCTTCAAAGGGCTAAAGCATTCCTCGAGTATCCAGGTTTCTATGTCTAATTAAGGATTCAAGAGGTGCCGCTGCTTGCAACTGTGTGTTTTCGTAAACAATCAATATTTCCCAGCTAGAAATAGATACTCAAGAGCCAAATGCGATGGGACTCCAGAATCAAAACAGTAATCAACCAGCTGAAATATGTTTCTGTGGTGCAAGACGCTAAACGTATGCAAAGCCACTTGTCTCGGCGATATCAGGAATCATTACTGAGGCCTTCGTGGTTGTAATGAATGCATCGCTGCTGACATTTTAAGCAAGCATCTGTTTAAATTGTGCCTGATGTTGCCCTAAAAGTGTATGTATGTGTTGGCACAAAGTACTGATGCAATAACAAGAATATTAAGTCTGAGGGCTTTTTTTAAAGTGAAATTGACACTGAATTCAAGCTAGCTCTAATTATTGTCCAATAGTTGTTCAGGCAAAAAGGAGCATGCTTGTATAGCTTGAAAAAAAAAGTGCAGAGTTTTGTCTCCAGAGACTGCAGTTCACAACTTAACATTTCCAGGCATTACCATAAATGTATGAGATGAGAGAACAGTCATTTAACTCATGAGGCAAGTTTAAAGGAAATGTCAAGCAGCCTATGTTTCGGTTAAGGAGTGAATCTCTTTTTTTTTTTTTTAATTAGGGGTTCAGGGAGCTCAGCTACAGAAGCGTTGTTGCTTTTGTCTGAGTTTTTCTCCTCCTCTAATTATTCCCAGGAAACCATTTTTTGCCAAGGGCTTAGAACCATGAAACAGCGTGACATGGTCCCAAATACCTGCCACCGCTCCAAGTTCAAAACGTGAGGTAAAGCTCCCTTTTGATGTCGGCGTGTTGTGGCGCATGAATGTTTTCACAGGGTTGGAGTCAAGGTACTGGGGGTATGATTAACCCATTAATTGGGGGCTTGAGTCTGGGACTTAGACAATTTAGTTGAAAAGAAGCAAAAAACAAAACAAAGATGACAAGACATTGCTTAGACTTCCACTTGGGACTTGGATTTGAGGATTTTAGGGTCTTGATTCTTGTAAACATATGAAATCGTTATTGTTTACGTAGTTACAGTTGTCTCGCCTGCAAGTTGAAGGTTTCGCCAATACTTCTTCATAATTCAGAAAGTTTAAGTTAACTTCAACGCTGCCTCATTTACTGAGGATGGAGTAATGATGGGGAATGGATGGCTCAACAAAGCAACCCCTTGTAAGTTTGGCGACCGTACAAGAAAAATAAATGTAGGATTATTATTCTCATTCTCTTCCATCGACGGTGAGAAACTTGCTGTTCTATCTTGGCGAAGCGTCTCTTTCATTCTCCAGGTTGGACGGGACTTCTCTGGATATGTGGAGCGCAGTCCTTCTCTCCAATTTCCTAGTGTGCTGCTTTTAAAGTACGCAGAATTAAACCAGAGAGCCAACCTCCTATAAATAATTACCTTCTTTTTCAAGGAGGCCTCATTGTCTAACGCCACATGAGGAAGTAACACTATGAACAGGAGCATCAATTTGTGAAGGGACAGCGATTAAATTGCTGCCCTCTGCTGTGTTTTCCTGTGATAGTTAAGGAAATTAAAAATGAAACGGATTCTTTAAAAGTTGTTTCAGCGTCGGCTGATAAAGATCTACGGTAATGAAATTTTCTCTCGGGGGCGGAGTACTCTGTTAGATTAAACTCAAAGGTTATTAAAATTGGTCAGGCAGGATGGGGTTATGAAGAAATATTATCGGTTCATGCTCAATCCCGTATGTCACCTGTGTGAACAGCGTCTCGCAGGACTCCGGATCTGCTTTCATTTTTGTTCTGGAGTTATTTTCTGACTGCCTTCCCCTGGTGTTTGATAGTGGAACTGCAACAATTGCGGTAACCACTGAAAGGCCTGTTTATTTTAAGGAACTTTATTACAAGCTGAGACATTATAGATTAATTACTCACACATTGATGTTTGAAAGCCTTTATTTTTTTTAATTTTGGCCATTTTCAGTTCATGAAAATAAGCAATATTACATCAGAAAAAAACATTTTACAATACAAAAATGTAGGTTTAATGCAAAGTATGTTATTGTCAAATTTCACTTTTAATATGACAAAGGAATTTTCTAATTCATTGAGTATTACTGTTGGTCAACATAGCTTAAGCTACTTGGTCTGTGAGCCACAACATACCAATGTTTCATAGTAGAGCAGTACAAAATTGTAATTTAGTATAATTTACACCAAACTGACAAAGTAACTGATTAGTGGTAAATATAATCTGCTGCTGGGGTGTAAAAAGTTTCATTGCATGTCAGACACGTTCAACTTTTGCTGAGAATGCGTCGGCACTTAGAAGGCGTTGTGATAACTGCGTGGTGATATTGTTATTCTCTTTGTTTTTATCAGGATTTTTTGTTACTTTTGGATGCGCTTTATCCTCAATATGTCAGACTGCTTGGCAAATCCATACCCCAAAAATATCTCTCTCTGAAACACTGTCAGGGTAGATGGCGCACGAGTTAAACAAATTTACTTTATTTTGACACCTTAAATCAAGCCCTAGTTATGTTCTAGGGGAGCGTCTGCGGCGGTGACTTTAGCTGTATGAAGGAAAACAAATCACGCTGGCAATACCTGCCAAAAGAAGACATTTAGAGCAAGACGACGCGTTTTATTTCTGTCTGCAGCGCCGAGACCCACAGCTTTGAGAATACTAATCCCTCAGATATGAGTGCAAGCCTGTATCTAACGGATTAAAATGTGACCTGGAAGGGCATTATTTGTATTGCGGTAACAAACTACAGAATGCAAAGCTTTCACAGCTTTGCTCGCAGGGAAGAGAAACGGATGCTTTAAGTTAATAAGAGTCAAAGGTTGGTTTTAATGTAAGAACGAAAAAAAGCGTGTCCGTACGGACGAGATGACTTGTTGCAGATAAATTGACTTGATGTGTTTAGATTTGAAAAAAATGTGTGACTTTTTTATTTTAATTATTGAGGCTTTATGTGAATAAACACGAGGTTAAGCTGCCAAAATGGTGTCCCCCAAGAATATGAATGCAGAAGACGGCAAATCAAGCCATATCCTTTAACGTTACAGAAAAAAAGAGGCAAAACTGGCATTAAGTTTTCTAGAAGCTGTGGGTTATTTAGCTCCAGCATTCAACACAGCTTGGAGCAACATGTTTTAACTGAGAATACATGTAGGCCAGCAGCTCAGTAAGGGAACGTGACAACTGTTTTATATTACCACGTCTTTAGGCATGAGGCTATTTGGGGATTCTGATTGTACGGTACTCTGGTGGAAAAACAGCTTTGAGTCACAGCCTGATGCTAATACAACTGATATATATATAAAATGAATGTATACTGCAGTTAAAAAAAAAAATCTATTGACACAGATTCTTATTCTGTTTTAGAACCATAAAGAAAAAGCTGCATTTGAGATGAGTGAAAATTAATGGAAAAGTGAAAGAATATTTGTTCTGGGTTGAAATCAACTGTTTCACATACCGAAGGCTAATGTTTAAATAATTCAAATAAACATGTTGAGTTTATTAATACTTCAAAAGTGACCAAAATCTTGTGGAAAATTCTCTCTTCTAAGATATTTCGAGGAATATATTAGCTTAGCTTGTCGATGCTAACCCTCGTAGCTAAATGTGAAGATTTGTAGCACATTGAATGTTTTTGCAGCAGACCACAGTGAATGTCACACCTTATACATACAGCAGACACACATACTTTAAATACTTGATGTTATAAATGATCTCTGTCATGTTTAGACCTGCTAAATGTTTCCAATCTAGCTTGAAGATAGAAGATAGCACAATAGCACCACATGAGTAAATTGAAGCTTAATAACAGAGAAACCAATAATATTATAAGAGAACTATGTGTGGTATGTTACATTTACATAATTAGTCTCAATGGCGACAGGTAAGTGGTATCAAAAGGTTAGGTGTTTTCATTTAGTTGAGATGGGGACCTTGTTGTCGCCACTGCTTTCCCCTTTATGGCTAAATAGTTACTTAAGGTTAAATCCACAACAACAGCAACAAAAAAACTGCTTTATCTAACATTAAATACTCTGAAAGATGTTAAATGTTTTGTTATTTAAGCACTTATGCAGCACTGCATGTGAAATAAAAGTATTTCTTCAGTGAAGGTCACTAAAGAAGCTAAAAAGCATTTCTAAAACACTGCAGTTAGGTGACAGCGACTGCTCCTGTATCCATGAAGGTAAAACAAAATGAAAAATTACATAAATTAAGCTACTTTCTCAGGGCCAGCACTCATTTCAGGTCCTTTGGTGTCAGAACAATATTCTGAAGTGTTTATGTGTAAACAAGAGTCATCGTAAATGTAGCTGGGAGAAACAAGGTAGGGAAAAGAAACACCTGAGTTCGGTGCGGGACCATCTATTTTTTGCATTACTTTTAGGCAGTTGGTTTTTTTAAAAAATTGGCAGTTTACAGAAGATACAAAGTCAATTAAAACCCCAGAGCGTCTTTTGTTTCGAGCAAAAAAATCCTCCGAGTGTTTTATCTTCAAAGAAATATCCAATTAAGCAACCGTTCTAACTTTGGTGTGCCAGTTATGCAGGAGTTTCAGTGGGTCACAGAACATGAAATGGTTGGAGAAACAAGCTCTCCCTCAAAAGTTTCTGAAAGAAATCTCCCAGTTTTGAAGTACTTATTAAATTAAGTATTCGGCCAGTGCAAATATGCATGTGTGTTCTCTAACAAACTTCCTTTTTTTCACCTGAAACTGATATATATTTGTACCCTCTTCGTGAATGTTTCAAATTGCTACACAAGTAAGTGGTTAACTCACAGCGGTTTCAAATGAACCATATATCATATCAGTGTGCTTATTGCTTCTAAGTGAAATTGCAAATGCACTCTGTCGAGATTTCTTCCACCTTCCAGCTGGGAATCAAATTTCTAAATTGTTTGGAGAAATGAATCAAAAAGATAATTGACTAATCCTTAATGAAAATTAGATTGCGGCTGTTGCGATAAACCTCCTCCTTCCAAACGTACAATCCCACAAATATAAAAAAAAGGGTAATAATGTCCCTCTGCAGAAATCAAAACATGACCGTTTGGCCAGCAGACAAGTGAAGCACAGTGGCTCTCAGCAGAGCCAATTACCACTAGAGAATAACCACATGAAGTGCCCCATCAGGGATAATGTTATAAAATTGGGGAACAACGCTGGAAAGATGAGGGAAATGCATCCTGGTAGTATTAGGAATGGGGTTGGTGTTGTCACAAATTGTTTGATGTCCAAGTATCCATGACTACCACCATCTACAAAGCTCTAAAGTTGGTCATAATAAGTAGGCAAAAGACAAACAAATGTTTAAAAACCAGGAAAAGGAAAATATGCTAATTTCACATCTACCCAGTGTCCTACTGAACATTCGATTCTTGTAGTTTTAGAAACTGAACCGATTTCGTTACCCACTGTGGTCAGTCTGCATATCAGCGGTGGAACATTTGTGCCCGCGGTGGCTGGTGTGCTGCATGTTTTAGACGTCTCCATGCTTGAAAATTCTCTGCTTGGAGGTTTCTAAGAATTTCATGAGCCAATTTTCATTCCTTACCTCCTTGATCTTACGTGGGGAAACACAAGGTGCCTGTTGCAGAAAGGCCAAGGTACACAGTGGGCAAGTCAGACAAGGGCCGACACATTTCCGAGACACAAGAAATGAAGTGTAACATTATATTGGAGCACTGACAGATTTAATTTTTGTTTCTTACATAAAGATTGGAACACCATACACAATCAAACACAACCACTCAAATGACTCAAGTACATTTTAAATAACTTTGTTGTAACTGTTAGGTATTTGTGGTGACCCTAGATTTTGCTAACCGAGTATTGAGCCAAAATGCCCATATAAAACCTGCTAGCTCATAAAGGTATTGTAAGAGGTTACTGATATTTTTTTATACCCAATCAAATGTCCTGATTGTTTCTGTATAAGCATAAATATGTTCTTGAAAGAATTTTACTGTAATTTCCAAACATTTTGACCTGAACTACCGTATTTTCCGCACTATAAGGCGCACCTAAAAACCTTAAATTTCCTCAAAAGCCGACAGTGCGCCTTATAACCCGGTG